>JAPMOR010088780.1:589539-603496 GCA_026543865.1 Argiope aurantia | reverse complement strand
TGCGAAGCAAGACCTTCAAATCTCTTGCATTGTTTGAAATGTCAAGTTTCGTTCATTCTTATAACAAATTAAAAAAAGTAAACTTATGAAAATACTAAATTATTATAAAAATTATATTAAAGATAAAACCGCCTTTTCCCTTTTGAGTAAAATAAAAATGGTAACGTTTTTACTTTTATAAATAAATCCATTAAAATAAATTAATTAATCGCAAAATCATTATAGTTTCATCTTTTAAACATTTTATTTCTCAAAAATTAAATTCTCTATTAGTAGTATGTTTTTATATATTAGGAGAAGTTTTAATTTACATGATATGATGAAGATTAAAATTTAAAATAATGACATATGTGTTTCACATAATCAAACAACATTGTATTAAGTGTTTTGAAAACTAAATTTTTGTTAAGGAAATTATTTTGCATTTCAAACTTTCAGAATACTTTTGAAAAAGAAATTATTATATATATGGCAAGAGAATGATTTTTACGATATATCAAATATAATCAAAGAGGATAAAAAGTTTAAAAAAATATATTTATTCATTATTCATATGTATAAAAAATAACGTACCTTCTTGGATTCGATTTATTAAATTACCAATTTCAACAAAAAATTAAAGAGATAAAACAATTTCTTTTTTATTTATTGCAAAATGATAAAAAAAAATCCATATCGAAGCCTTAAAATTCTGCTACTTAAAAGTCATAGGACATACACTTAAATTGAAATAAATAAATATGAAGTTTCCGATATTACCCATTATGAGAAAAACGAATTACCTATTTTTAAAATAAGTAATTTCGAGCATTTTTTTCTATTTAAAAAAAAAGGCGTATTCTATTGCTATTTCACAAGATTAAATGTAACAAACGTATTTTATAAACATTGGTTGAATACAATAGATTAGATATCGTGTATTATATCATATTTATGAAAAGATTCGCTAGTAAGTATTCGTTCCACCTGTTCACTTTCCTTTGAGAATTCTCTTTGTGTGCTCAGAAATTGATTGGTGGCTCTTTCCGCTTTCCTGTCTCGCTCTAAACACGAAACACCACCTGTTACGTCAAGCGAAGGCTCTTCTGATCTTCTCTTATTTTAATGAGTTTCTAACATAGTTCATGGTTTGCATTGAGAAGTTATAATCTCTTGCAGAAAGGAGACTAAGTCAAATTTGTTACAACAGATAAAAAACTGTTTGCTAGCGTGCTGAAAAAAGATTTTTTTTTATTTATATAAAATTGGAATTCGGTGGAAATTTCTGTACTTTGAGATATTTTTTTTAATTTTTATTTGGATAAATTATAAATTTGTGCTTTTAAAGCCCTATTGAAACCAATCCTTTTAGAAATGTGCTACACATTTTAAAATTATTATATCTCTTAAATTTGTCACAATTTTTTATTCATAACTTGGAGGTGTTTCAAGTTACATGTCCATCCTGCACATTGGAGCTAGGGATAAAACTAAATTCAGCTTGACTAATAATTAAATACTATTATTATTGCAGACAGTTTTTATGCTTTTGATAATTTGAAGAATATATTAGCTTTTATGAGCAACTAATTTAAGAAATTATGAAAAAAGTAAGACTACTTACAATAAATGGAAATTTTGAAGCTTTAAAACAAAGTACGAAATTTTATGCAATGGATATTTTTAGAAATTTTATTTAAAGATATTCTATTTATTTTAGATATTATATTTATTTAAAATATCCTGAGGTTAAAATATCTACTCTTCATAGAAAGAGTGGTGTGCTACGTCATTTAAAATTAGCTGTACAGTAAAATTTATATTACATTTACATAAGGCTACATTATGTCAGTTATAATTAACACTTCAACATTAAACATAACCAGAAATAACACAAATATAAGAAACCTAAATAAAAGCAAATAAAAATATAAGTAATACAATACAATATTTGTGAAACATTTTTCCAACAATAACATCAAAATATATAATGATAATAACTGTAGACTTTCCTAACTATGGTAAAAGGACAAAACTAAATGTCAATTTCTCATACACACAGAAAAATGTAAATTGTCCCAAAATAGGACACCTTCCTTTATGAAAACAATTATGATAACGTACATAATAATTAGAAAATAACCATTTCTGTATTCTTTCAAATTATTCATTTGCTTGTATTTGACTGATATTTTCAAAAAATAATTTTAAAAATACATATGCTCTATTTTATAAAACCCATCCAGGTCTAATGTCATGCATAGATAATATAAAATAACTAAAAAAAAGCAAATTTAATTTTGAAAAAGAAAAAAAAATCCGTTTTTAATTCTGTGAAAGAACATTGGAACGACTTAGTACTTACAATTACGTTCAAATAAATATTATATGTAATAGTTGTGAAACAATGTATAAAATATTATATTCATCTTAAATTTTATTTTAAGAATAGTAAGAAGTTGAAGTTCGTAAGAAAAACTTTGAAAATCATTTCATAATTTTTTTCTTTAAACTTTTTTCTTGCTTACTTTAAATTTGTCCTTTTATTTTCAAGTTAAAAATATTTAGTTTTATATTTGTGACATAGTTTTTTGTAAATTATTTATATATTTCCTATAATAAAGGTTTTATGAATCGTAATGCAAAGACATTTCATTTACTGAACTGGATAAAACAAGTAAGGTCAAGTTCATAAGAACAAGCTAAAAATCAAAGATCGTAAAGGGTATTCACTTTTTTGTAAAAAAAAAAAATCAAGCAATCTCTGATTAGTATTTAAATATAGTGATTGTTATTAGAATTTTTTTGATAGGCAAGAAAAGAAAGGAAAACAAATTATCATCATAACGTAAGTATATTTTAAAAAAGTAAAATTAAATTTAGAATCATTTTACAATGATAGTTTATAGAGCAATTAATTGTATAATATGAAATATATTTTTTTATTAATTTATAGCTGAAATTTTAAGACCTAAAAGGAAACCGAAATTTCTTTCAATTTCTCGCTATGCAACAAGGAATTTGTAATATTCGACTACTTTATATTATTCAAGCGTTTATTGGCGGAATCTTGCTAAGCGTTTCCTGGAATTAGTAATTATCACCAACTTCGGTTTCTAAAGTTTTTTGGTGATAGATTATGAAATTACCTTATTGCACTGGTATGCATTCAATTATATATTTTTAAAAAACTGTCGACATAATTTTCCTTAAAAAATGTCTGTTTCTTTTTAATTTCGTTTAAAATAAAAATGCAATAATCAAAGCTTATAACGCGCTTATATTAACATCGTTATTTGGGGGATTCAAAGATAATATATTTATTAAATTTTAAAAATCCTGTGATCAACTTTATCAGCACTGAATGAAAAAAATTCGGAGTACAAATATACTTAATAATGCATAAAAGGATGGATTATGTTTTACATAATTTTCCCTCCTTTAAACGAAACTGTTAATTGGTAATGAGTATTATTCATTAGTAATGTGAAATATCCCCTATTTCTTTCTTAAGGATGCAACCTCCAAATGCAAAAATTTCTCATGTTTTTATCCTTTTATGTAAATGACGAATATGGATTACTAAAGCCAATTCTAAATCATGTTTGCAATTCGAATAACAGATTCCTGCAAAGGAATATGCGTTATGGCTGTCATAAATATTCCATAAAAATAGCACGTTGGAACATTCTTTTTTATTTATTATAGTGTCGAATCAGAAATATGTCTAAAGCCCAAAGAAGTAAACACTTTTTTTGAAGAATGAAGATGCTATGTCTGATTTATAGAGTTATTTTTCAGTTACGATCATGAAAAAAGCATCGAATCAATATATATACTGGAATATGAAATAAAATAAATAAGCTTATATTAATAGAATGAATAAAAGTACTTCAAAAGGGAAAAGGGACGTTTTTTCCAGCGTTTCAGAATACACTAAAAATAAATTGTTGAGTTAAAATAACATTCTTAACTGGAATTGATGTTTTTGTGTCAGAAAAAAAATATTCTTATCCTCTTCAGTCCTGATTTTTTAAAAACTGGTTTAAAAATTTGATTTCAAGATCTTTTACCTTTGATACATCTCAATAGTTTGTAGAAAAAAATATTTGCTGATCAAACAATTTTATGTCCCCTAATTTTAAGGAATACATAAGTGTACCTCAGGTCTTAAGCAAGTCAAACCATCCTCGACAAAAAAAAAAATATTTAATTTTCCTAGTTACTTAATAGCTATACTTTCCTTATTCTAAGGCCTTATAAAGGAAAAAATACAAAATTTATTATAATCTATTAAACTTTATTTTGAAGGAAATTTCAATTTTTTAAAAATATTACATAAGTAGATACTGCATTTTGTAGAGTTACATTCTGGATACCTGCATTTTGATACATACTTATCGTCCATGTAATGTTGTAGATGGCTTGGCATATCTAGTCTTATTTCTTTTTAATTGGGAAGGGGCAATTTGTCTAGCTCTTTTAGTGGTATTTTCACCAGATGGTGGTAATGAAATCTCCAATGATATTGTAGTTGCCTTTCCATCATTTGATGACGCTTCTTCTATTAATTTGTTTTCATTGAAAGGTGATTTTTTTACTTGTTCTTGGTTTCCTTTCTTACTGATGATGAGAATTCCCTCATATTTCAACAGGGACCGAATAATATACATTTGAAATTTCAATAAGGTCATAACATTTTTGGCTTCATTCCTGATAGCTCAGCTTGTCGTTTTGCCACCATTTTATAGTATATCAAGCAATTGACAACTACTAAATCTACAAAATGCGCGAATGCTCGCGTCGGTTGTAATTACTGCATACTGGTAATATGCAAAATAATGGTCGATGCCTCCCATGTTATATGCCTTTATAATAGCAGATTATTTTATATCAGCTTTTTGTTTCGATTATTTTGTCCGTCTTCTGCCTATTCCAATTGTCTCATTACCTATACATGTGGATTATAGTCACGGATTTATTATCTTTCTACTTGACAAGGCACATTTGACTATCGTCTGTGACCCCTTCATCCCATTTGCCAGGTTTCATAATTTTCGATACATGAGAAATTCTATTGCTTCCCCTAAAATCACTTTTCCTAAAAATTCAATAACCTCCTTTTGATTTAAAGTCACTTGACGTAAAAAAAATATTATTAGTTATAAAATTCTGTATATTCTGTACATGATGTCGGTTTGAAATATCAATTACTGACTACAAGACAGCCATAAAACTAAATTTCTTACTAAAGTTAAAACATAAATATTTTTAAATTTATATTTTATTACATTACAGAACATAAGAATTATTTATTATAAAAAGATATACAATATATTCAAGGGCAAGAAATGACGGTATGAAAATAAGCGCTCAAAAGATAAACAGCGCAATGGATCGCAAGCCGTCAGGAAACGGGCACGAAAACGCCCGAGTTCCACATATCTGTACCTTAGTTAAATTTGTGTTTTCACCGATTCTGTTATAGATAACAAGATATAATTTGGTAATGACTTTAATCAGACACTTAGTATTTTATAAAAAAATATGCAAGCGTTTATTTTAATAATAAATATTAAAAAACATACTTATAAATTCCTGTTTAGTCTGGCGACAAATGACATTTTAATGAATAAATTTTCTGAATGAATTTTAATTCCCTATACGCCTTTTGTCCTAAAAATAAAATAAAAGGAATTTTTCTCATTCAGTAACGAACATTTCTGATTTTTTAACATGTCGGCAGAATTTCATTCCAAATATGAAAATATTCAGATTTTTTTTTTATATTTGATTGCAAAAGAAAAAAAAGAAAATTAAAAAAATCTTTTCTTTATCTTTTACTTACAGCATTTAGAACATTGAGTCAATGCTGTTGCTTGTTTTGCAAGGAAATTCAGCTTATAATTCATTTTTCGAAATAAATTAATTGCCTGCCTCAAATAATGTCAATAATACTTCGTTGCAAGATAATTAGATATTATATATTTCAGCTCATCAAAGATAGTAGATTGCAATAACCATCAGGAACTAAATAATTCCCATTGACATCATTTGTATTAGAAATTTCAAATCATGCATTTTATACTTGATCAGGATAAAAAGTTAATGCAACTTTTGTATTGTACTTTAAATCCTTAGAAATAGTTATTGCTTTCCATTTTGTTTTCTTGCAAACATTTAAATTAATCATTTCTAAATTTTTTTTTGAATTCAAGTATTTTTCAACTAATATTTTCATCTCTTAATGACAAGGCATTAGCTATTATTTCTTAGTTTTTTTCCTCATTCAGATATTTTTTATTTTTAAAAGAACTTTAAAAATTGCTTTAGATTATCATAGTCATTTTGAAATAGCTTCGTTTTAGTGTCAATACAAATGCTTTAGTTTCTTATTGTTTCTTGTTCACCTAGTTTATTTACTTTTGGAATTATTTTAAAATAACTAAGATAAGAGTAGATGTATTTAAAGTTCTTATGTTAGATGATTGTTATAAATACAAACTATGATGGAAGTCTAGTCTTTAAATAAACCGAAAAAGAATTTTATTGTGAAGATGTTTTATTTTTATAATAAAATTTATATAGGTGTAGTTTTTATTTTCATTTAATTTTCGAATGATATTAAAAGATAATTTATGTCTTTCGATTTTAATTTCCTTAATAATTCAATTTTTTTTTATTATTATAGTTTTTTTTTTACAAGAGTCATATCCCTTCTTGTAAAAATGAAATAAAACTTTTTCATAAACTGTTGTTGAGTAGTTACAAGAAATGTTATTTCTCAACGTTTATTATATTAGCATCCATTTAGTATATTAGTCTCCATTAGCCAAATAAAATTAGCCTCCATATTGAAAAAAAAGTATGGTGGTACTTCTTTCAGAGGAATAAAAACTAAAACTTTTAAAAAGATTAGTCCGATCGAAAGGAAAAATAGAAAGAGGTAACTCTATAAGTTACATTGCAGAATTCTTCACTACATAGTGGTTTGGATATTTTACTTTCAGCAATTAATAATTTATATATATCTGTGAATCTCAAGCAGTTTTTTTCCCACCAGCACTTTTTCCTCCATAATAAGTGAAGAATTCATTAATTATTTAGTGATCTATTTTAGGTTTGATGAATTTTGTTGTTGACATTGATGTTCTGCTTTAATAGGTTAATGCTCAAAATTTTAAAAAATAAATAAAAATATTGGATGGAATATTTTATAAATTAATATAGTATTTTAAATATTTTCAGATGTTTGGCTTAAACCATCTAAACGGCATTCCTCTTGAAATTTATGAATTATTTTTTAAATAATTTAATTCATTATTTTGTAACCTTAATGTTACATTTCATTTTAATGACATTTCATGACATTAAAAAATGTTATTTGGCAATATATATAGACAACTAATTATTTAAAATCATGGAAAGATACTTCATAAGGAGGAAAGTATCAACAAAGGTTTTTTACAATGAACAAAGTAAATTAGAAATGCATCAGAGTGAGCAACATATTTTAAGATAAAAAGCACTTTTTAAACTTTTACTTCATTTTTTTATTGATAAAAAGGTGAATAATTGATTGCTGAATTATAATATGTTCTTCATATTGTTTTTAAAGATGTTTAATATTATTTGAGTAAATTACAACATTTACATACTTTGCGTAGCCATAAGTGTGATTTTAGTAATATCTTCTTTTAAAAAATTAAATCATATTGCTTGGTATTGCACATGTTAATAAGAAAGAATTTTAAATAGGAAATAGATAAAAAAATATTCCGACAAAAAATTCAACTCTAGGATAGACATTTTGAAAATACTTTTCTATTTGTTACACTTCCGCAATTTTAATATTGCTGATTAGTTCTGTTTTTCTCTGAATAATTCATTAAAATCATAAATTATAAATTTTTATTACTTATATAAGTTAGGAATAAAATAGTTTATTCTATTTCATTAATAGTATGAAACTATTTAATTTTTAATTAAATATCTAATTAACAAAACAAGTTCTTTTCCTTCAGTTAAATAAGTTTAATATTCGTGGGACGAATTCGTATGCACGCAAAGATTTAGAAGAGCTTAAGTACATTACAATGCTTTAATCAAAAGAGCCCCCAACCATTTATGTATCCATGTTATTCAGGAGATTTAACATTCTGTAGCTTAATTCATGCCTTAATGAAGAAGAGCGAATTAATAAAAATTTCGTGTTCTGAAATAAGATATTTTTTGCATATTGTATCTAATTAATATTAGGATTTGCCCCTAATTCAAGATAAAAAGTCTTGCATACTTTAGTTGAAAATCATTTTCTCGTTTCCACGAGTTAATAACTCCATTAATAGCTTCTTATTCCAGCAAATGGTTTTTAATTATGTTTCATTTAGAATAAAGGGACAAATACAAAATATTTCACTTATATTTAAAAAAAATTATTATATAACGTTTATAACATTTTTCTTCATCTAAACCAGCGAAAAATCAAATAATTTATTATTCACTTAGCAATTTGTCTATTTTGGAAAATAGAATAATTAATTGTTTAGAATGAAACTCATTTCAAAAATAAATTAGTTATTTCTGTTATTCATTTATGAGTTATTTAATTTAATTGAAGATGATTTATTATGAGCTATTAAGTAAAATAATTTTTCTGATGAAATTAAAGATGAAAGAAGAAAAAAGAAAGAAATTAATTTGTTTTCGGATGAAGAAGATTCTTACATTCGAAAACAAATTAATCTCTTTCCGACAACTTACTTTATAAATAAAATACTTAATTTAATTATTATGAAAATTTATCATTTTTAGCATATCCGAATTTCAATTTAGTGTAAAGCAAATGCATTTTTGGTGTCATAGTTAAATTATAATAGCGAGGAATTATACATTTTCTTAAATGCTGTCAGAATCATTAATCAGAAACTGTTAGAAACTTTATGCGTGTAATATCTCATTTATCTTACAGCTTCTATTATTGTGGACATGAAGCTTGTCTGTTTGAAGTAATTAAGTGTGGAATTTTTAAAATATTTAATCAATAATTTTGTAGTTACATCATGTAACATGTTATTTTTTCTTTCTTTATGTTTAAACCAAACTAAAAGTTAAATAATTTAATAATTTTCAATTTTAATATATCTTTACATGAATTTAAAGAATAATTAATAATTATGATATTCGAACAATGAAGGAATTAATTCAATTTTGAATTTATTGTAATTGCTCAAATAAGGATGACTGCTTGAAGCTGATATTTTTAAAAATTTATAGATTGTTCCATTCCAATTTTTTCATTGCTCTCTGATTTCTAAAGGTTCTGTAAATTTATTTTGATGAATTAATAAATAATTCTTTTCTTGCGTTATTTTCTTAACACAAATTAATATTAAAATTTGCTTCTAAGTCAGGTTTAAGAAACAAACGTAATTTTTGAAGAGAAAAATTAAATTTTATTTCGAAAAACTTATTGATCAAATCTAAAAATTCGAATATTGCATTTAAGCAGTTAACAAATTATGTATTAAGAAATATATTTGTTGTTGATGTACATATTCAAAGTACTTTAAGATTTTTTCGAATGTGGTGATTATTTTTTGAAAAATTCTGTAATCAAAAAATTCTCATTTGTGTTTATGTTAATCTGTATTGTTGCTATGTGCATCCAATTCATGCTACGGACCTGCGTTAAATATGGTACAGTTATTAATTAATGCATGTGTACTTGATTTGGTTTGATTTGATGATGTTTATTGAAAAGTCATTATTTCGTTCCGACAAACGTATGCAGCGGGCTAAAGTTTTGTTTCAAATACACTTATTTTAAAGTTTGTGTCACCTAGCAACTTATATAGTATGGAAAGAATCTATTCACGGAGAAAAATCAAAGACTTCAATACTTGCTTAAAAATCTGACCTAATAATAAAATCCAATTATTTTCAAGAAAATTAAAATATGAGAATAAGGATTTTATGACGGATGCCTTTAAAGTGATCCAACGAGAATAAAGGAAATAAAATCATTTGTAAATGAAATGTGGAAATCCCATTAGAATAGGCATTCGTTCATTTTACATCGAGAGGAGGGTTTTTCCAAATACCTACACAAGAGTTGATTGTCGCTGACTACTAATCATATAAGAATTGCTTCAATATTTCTGCTTCAACTGAGTGAAATTTATATACATCTTTCAAGTCCTAATCCAAAATGTATTTTGTATGACGGATGATTTTATTATACTTTTATGTATCGTTCACAAGTGCATAATAGTTTAAATTAGTAAAGGCAGGTTTTGCTAAATAGATATATAGTTCAAATGCACTAAAAGGGGAATAGAATAAAGTAGAATAGACAATTCTTTATTTATAAGAATATTTCAAGCATATTAGAAGTCTATATTGTTCTAAAACAAAGAAGCGATGTTGTATATTCCAAGATATTTAGTGTATCTGAATAAATTATCTGTGAATTTGTCTATCAGATAATGGTGAAGAATTGTAGTGATTTCCAAAGTGGAAACACAGTCCGTGGTGTAAAAAGCATGTACGAAGTAATAATGTAAATTTTATATTAAAATTCGAATTGAATTTTAATTTTTATACCATTCTTGAAAATACAGAAAGTATCCTTGATAGTAAGTATAATTTCATGTCACTTTGCAACCTCCTGAATTTTTTTTTTATAGATTTTTATAATACAAGCTTTCTTCAGTTGAAATCTGAGAGATATTTTCTGTATTAGTTTTGTTGTAAGATGAAATTGCAAGGTTAGTAATAATTTTAAAGATAGTAGTATTTGATTACCTTTCAAATTGCAAAGATGAAAGAACACCCTTTACGGTAATACTATAAGAAGATAAATCTATTGAATGCTTGTTGTTTTTTAAATAATATTATGACTGTAATATATAGATTCCTTTGAATTTGATACACGGAAAATAAAAGCTTTTTAATAACGTAACAAACAATAGATTGTATGTCTTAAAAAATATCTTAAGAAACCTGATTAAAATAAGTATTACTTCTCTGATTGTTATAAACATTTCCTTTAAAAAATAATGCGCTAACTATAACTTGATACTCTTAAGGATTCTTCAGTCGCTACAATAAGTATTTTGAGCTTCACATAGCAAGTTCATGAAGTATAACATTTTTAATTCTGATGTTCTTTCAATATTATTCAGACCTTTTATTCTAAACTGTTTTTTAAGTAAATTTAAGTTATATTATCCTACATTTCCTGTTGTGATTGAATTTCCAAAATATTTATGAAAATATTGTAAATACAAATCGGAAACCTCTTTAAAATGATCGAAACTGTGTAAATAAAATATTTTCTTAATGGAAGCAATCAACACAATTGTTTTTATTTATTTGAAATATTTTCTATATTTCAACGTCTCACGCATACATTTGGTATTTATCAGACAACAATTAGATGTATTTTACTCTCGACTATTGTTGAAAGTATTTGATTGAAAAATCATGAGAGTTTCAGGAAAAATTAGATTTTAAGAGAGATATTTCTGGATATAAAAACTGGAATAAAGTGATAAGGATATTTCCCACTTCTGTACTGGAAGAAATCTAAATTGAATCTGGTAATTTCCTCAGGGCAGCCAGTTTTAATAAAAACTCTCAGATTTCTATTCTTTCATCAAATGAAATACATTTTCATTTTGAAATTTTCCTCATTACATTATCGTACTATATTATTTTTCCTAGATCTTTTCATAAAATTAGTTTGTTCATGGTGATAAGAACCGAATCCATCGGTATTTAAATTATCATAATAACAAGTTTAATCATTCCTTCTACACATTACAGTGAAAATCATAATTGTGTGAATATTTCTCACACAATATAGCATTATATTTCAAATTTAAGACAAAAATTTTGGAAGGAAATGCGTTATTTTTGACGTTATTTCTTTCAGAAGCAACGAGCTAGTTTATGCCATTTCTAATAATTTTATTTGCTTTAAAATACTCCTAAAGGAGATAAAATTAACTTTCCTTAAGCAACAATATATAGGCCCGTGCATGTTATACAGTTTGCCTTATGAGAAAGAGGCATAAAAATAAAAAAACAAAATTTACTTTTTAATTTAAATATTTTCAATTGTTATTATATAATATGAGAATAGATCTCTATACACTTAAAAATATTTAAAATGACTTACAATATAAATTAAGACAATTAAATATTAGTTTTAGCTTAAATCTGTGGGACCGACTCTAATTATTTGGTTTTAGAAAAATCTGAATTTCTCTCCATTAATATCATGCTGAAGAATTTTTTTTGAAAATATTATTCAATTAAACAACATTTGAAATTCTTATTTTTTACTTACCAACTTCCAATTGCTGTAATCGGATTAAACGCTATTTAATTCATTTTTTCTCCTGAAAGAAGTATTTTTTTACAGAAATAGGTTAATAGTTGTAAACTAATGTTAATTATTTAAAGAGCAGGATCTATCTTCTTTAAGATTGAATAATTTAAATTTGTTCTTCCGCCTCAAAACAGATGTGTTTGACCCTTTTTTTTTTACATACCAGAAATGATTAAGTTGTTCTTTGTTTTAAACATTTAAAGGATTTAAAACTATTCCAATAAAATATATAAGAACTTTAAGGCTATAAATGCTTTTGAAAATGTTTTCTATTTAAATAATTTAAAATAAATTTGTTCACAAAATTCATTGTTTAAATTAATTAACAGGCTTTGAACATTAACTACAAAAAAATATTGGAATAAGCATTTTTTTTTCTGATCTATTTTGGGCAGATTTAAAATTGTAGAATGTTCGCAGCCAAGTAATAATGTTGCTGATATATCTGAACTTTTATGTAATTACGAAATTTTCAGTAGAAATTCTAACATTTAAAATAAAAAGAATATTAATGCAATTGGAATAACAGTTTTGCATCTTTATAAACAAGAATGATGAGCTAATAAAATGCATTAAAGTTTCTTCCAAATTTCAAGCATTGTAGATCATTTTTTTAAATTTAAATATACATTTTAAGTTATCTTTCAAGATTTATTCAGATTCATACAGGATTTATTTCACAATATTTCAAAGAATAATACAAAGTATCCCTTTTCGGAGACCTAAAATTTTTATTCGGTAAAGTGAAATGTTCAACAAGTTAAGTTCATCCAAATATTCATTTCAATATACTGTAAAAATACATTAAGTGCACTTAACTTAATACTACTAGGAAAACTTTTGTTGCGTGCAAAACACGCTGAAATGATAATGTTATCTTTGTTAGCATATTTAGGGATTTTAAGTAGAATTACCAAAAATTTTTAATCAAAGATTCTCGGGAATATTTTCTTTGCTGTCTCGTAATTTTCATTTAGAAGAAAGATTTTAATAATATATTCGAAAAAAAAGGATAGTTTTATATGGGTATACTTTAAATAATATATGAATTTATTTTACATTACATTTTTTTATGAAATGACCTTTGCTCTCAAATGTGATTTTATATTTTTAAGTTTGATTTTCAGCATTGTCTTTTAAAAATGGCGCAAATAATTTTTTAACGAAGGATTCATTTGCATTGCTAACATTATTTTTAAAAATATCCAATATCCTTAAGTATTTTCTGAATCAGAACATTTTATCAGAGAATCGAGGTATAATACATTTTAGGTAAAGTTTAATGAAGATAGAATTTTATTTACTCATCGAAATATCATTAATGACTCATATCAACAAAAAGATTCAAACCAATAATTATTATAAATTTATTCTTTAAATAAATCTGAAACACTTATAATCTAGCAATTTCAAATAAACACATCCTTTATAATTGAAATAACTATATTAAGATTATTGTCCAACTTAAGATAAAAATGATTTTAAAAAATTGGCTTAAATTAATGTTATTTTAAATAATTGATAAATTATTTTATGCATAGAGTTCATTGTTGTGCATAGAGTTCATTGTTGTGCATAGAG
>JAPMOR010088780.1:549475-589529 GCA_026543865.1 Argiope aurantia | reverse complement strand
TTCATTGTTGTGCATAGAGTTCATTGTTGTGCATAGAGTTCATTGTTATGCATAGAGTTCATTGTTATGCATAAAGTTCATTGTTATGCATAGAGTTCATTGTTATGCATAGAGATCATTGTTACGTATTGAGATCATACATGACTATACATTCATTTCATGTTAAACTGCTTGATTTATTTCAAGAAATTTTAGTAATATTAGTATATTTATAATTCTCTTTTTGATAGTAATTCTCAATTTTTTTTTTGCGAGAAATAGCTATATTTCAAATATTATGTATACAATTTTGATACACATGTATATTTATACTCCAAAATAAATTTTGAGAATGGTACATGTGATTTCAAATTTCAACTTTGCTACCAATTTTAGCTTTGAGTTATTCCTTACGATTACATTCTTAAATTTGAATTTTTTTTATAGCTAATGATTTTTTTCTTAAATTATTACTACAATTAAAACTTGAAATAATTTCCAAATGTAAAATGTTAGCATCGCTTGCAAAATAACGCTATTCTATTAATTTTTATAGCACAAAATTTCTTATTTTCAGATGATTAAGATTCATTAATATTAAAGAATTAGATTTGAGTAAAATATTTTTTTTCAAAATTTGACCCTATATCTCATTAAAAAATTACTTTTTACTCTTTAGTCTTTACACAAACCCTTTAAAATTATTCAATTTCGTTTTTATTGGAAATTTCTAAATATGTACGATTATTCAAAATTGATAATTTATATATCATCTTCGCAATCAAACTAACAAATAAATTTTATGGAGGAAACTTAAGAAGAAACTTTAGAAACTTAAAATCTTCGAATTAATAAATCAATTATTTTCACACCATAAATTTTAAATACATAATTGCTACATGTTCTATGCATATTTCTTACCATCCTTGCTATCACGATATCGTGTGTTTATGACATGTTTATGTGTTGCTAGGGTAACGAAATCTACTACCAAGAATCTGTCTTCATGGAAACTTTCTTTTCGATTACAGCCATAATTGACTGTTTATTCCGCGTTCGATAATAAATCCTTCTTCGATGCAGCGACCAAAGCAGGTTTATATCTCATTTATTCTGACCATAATTTAACAATTGTCGTCGATCAATTGGATTTCCATTTTTTGGATATATTGTTAAATTTTTAGTAAATAAGTTTGATATAAGAAAAAATTAGTTGATCTTTTTGTATACACTAGCTTCTTTGAGACCAGAAGGTAATTGTAAAGATCCCAAATTATTGTTATAGTTTAATTTCGATTAAATCTATTATAAATAAATTTATCTATTGAATTCCTGAATAAAGTAATCCCTACAACCAAATTATGACATGCAGTAAAGCGATGTTATTCTTATAACCCTATATGTTTCTCTTTATTGTACACATGAGCAATGGAGTTGAGATCCATTACATTATGGTAAATAAAACAAAAAACAATGTATGTGCTTTAATTGTCTATTATCTTTTGAGATAAGGCAAGTTCATTTAATAATTCCTAATGAAAAGTCCTCGCATAAAAAGGATAACATTTTCTTTTTGTTTCAAAAGTGGAAGGAAATTGAACGAATAAATATTTCATGAAAGAATTGAAATGTGTTGGATTTCATTGCAGAAATAATTTTATTGTTGGAAAAAATAAAAAATAAATAACTTTAAGTTCATTGAGAATTACCACGACTTTAATCTTGGTAAAGCTTAAGATATTTCTTTAAATACTAAAACTATTTTAAAAAATTAGTTTCACGAAATAATATTCTCGGAATCTATAGCGAGAAAACACATTTTATTTTAATATTCATGGATACTAGCCGTCTTTGGAAACCAATATGTTGTCCCAGACAAGTGCTCTGGCTTAATGTCCTTTATATAATTACTCATTCATAGCTTTCTCTCGAGAATATTTTGAGTTTATGAAGTGTTTCAAATTTGCGATCAATCAAATTATTTTGAAAAAAAAATCAAAGTGATTCAGGGATTTTCCAAGTGATTCAAACACATGGCATTTATTGCGTACTTGACTAAGTGAATATTTTCCATCACAAAATGAGATTATTTTATCTGCTATTAATTTATTGTATATTAAAAGAAAATATAAATTTAGAGAGTAGATTTTTAAAGATAAATATTCAATATTATTTTTTCATTTTGGTATAATATTTTTTTAGTATAGCATTTCTCATTTTTATTATAGTATTTGTTTATCCAGTTTGTATCGTTCTGCATTTGTTTAAGGATAAAAAGTACTAGTTAAAATTTGTAACCTTATATATTGATTACACAATTCTGAGTAATTCTCTTCGGGGTAAAAAGTGCTATCAATCTATTATATCTTAGAAAATGAAATCATTTGCATTAATGGATATTTGAAATAAATTAATAGATAATTTTAAAATTACGGGACATAACTGTTGTTTGAGATAAGAAAATTGTAATTTAAAGTATTAATCTTGTCAGTTCCTTGGTGTTTATGTTCTGTTTCTAAAGAAGTTTCTTGTATTTGTTCTGTAAAAAGGATATTTCACTATCTTAGGATTAAAATGTTCATTCTTAGATAGTAAAACAACAATTGCAGTCAATTATAATGAAGATGATTATCAATTTAAGATAAACACAATTATCAATTTTATTAATCTAGTTAATAAAAGTGATCTGTCTTGATCAATGCACATAATTTCATCTCATATTGTAATACAAACATGGAAGGCATAAATTTATTAGACAGTGTTATTGAAAATTGCTGTAGAAAAATATGACTGAAAGAAATAGGGATGGCCTTTTTGTGAAACGCGTCAATCAGTATTGCAAAGACAAATCACTTGAAAATTCACAGCTAATTTTTTGATTTAAAAATTAGTTTACTGAATTTTTTTTTAAAAACTTAGAATTAAATTTCATATGAAAAATTAAATGATTATTCTAAATTCAGTATAAAAAATTGTGCAGCATCACTCAATCCGCATATTTTGATCAACTGTTTGCACTGGAAAATCACACTTTAAAATAAAAGGAAAGGGAAGTATTTGTCAAATAATTAGAAAAAAAATATGAAGGGAAAAGAAAATTGAAATTTCAAGGAATCTATAGTATAATTATGTGCTAAATGTTCAATGCCAAAGTACCCACAAAACTTTATGAGCATTTCCTTAAAACTGAATTAACAATTTTTTTGTACTTCATAGAACTGATTTGAATGATATTAACTTTTGAATTAAAACATGTTAATATAACATGTTACTGAATTAATAACATTAATTATTTTTTTCCTAATATGTACAACGCCCTATAACTTGTTATGATTGTGTTTCCCACCTAGAATTGTCATTTGATTCCGCTTCATCTTTCAATAACAATCTTCTCAAACGTTTGTGCACAAAGGAGTGAATCGTTCTGTATATATTAAATATAATTATTATGTTAAATATTAATTAATTTTAATATTTAACATAAAATACCTTTTAATTTTAGGATATATTTTAGACAAATTTATGAATTTAAAAAAAAATTCAAAGGAAAATTAATTTAAAAGATAAAATAGAACATAAATCATTTATACTGATATCTAACATTATTATTATTTTATAAGTTTGTTGTTGAATTTTAATGAAGTATTGCACAAATAAACAAGTGAGCTTATCGCAACTCGGTGGTTGTTCAGATTCGTATATTATATATATATTTTATTTTTCAAAATATTTTCGCATTGTCTAATTAATAATTAAATATATTTTAATTATATTTTTAATCTGAAGCATAAATGGGTTGAAAAATTTAACTACGCAACTAATTTTAAATTAATGAGTTTAATTCAAATTCAAAATTAAATTTTTTTTATTATTTACATTCATTTGTTCTGATATCAATATTAACGTATAAAGGAAGAGAAGTAGTGGTTATATTTGAATAAGAATATTAGAGGTGAATAATAGTTAGGTTAACACTTTTATAAAAAAGGAAAGACATTTCTCATTTTCAAAATAATTCGACGATGTATTAAGAGAATAAATAGTAAATAATTTTCATTCGTAATAAATATTTTTAAATAAAATTTTCTTTTGATGCTTTTTTACTTCATTAAAATATTTATTACGAATGAAAATTGATTAATTCCACTTGAATCTGATGATATACCATTACAATGTTTAAATCAAAATTTCTGTAACTGAATTTAAAATAAACAAATGTTTCGTTTTGGAAACAAATTAGTGAACAGCCTTTTTTCTTTAATTTTCTTGTATTTATTACATGTCATAAACACTAATTAAAGGATTAAACTATAACAAGGCGAAAAAATATTTGAAATTCAGCGCTGATTTCCTTTTATATATTAGATAAGTAAGAAAATTTACAAAACGCATCTTTCATTTCTATAATAATTTGAGGGCAAAGGTTTGTATAATATGGCGGATTTATAAACCAAAATCTAGTTTCAGAACAATATATAAATAAAGAGACATAAATCATCTTCTGACTTTCGGCTTTAAGTTTCTTCTAGCATTCAAATTATTATTAAACAGTAAATATACAAAATTACGAAGTTATAGGATTATTTTAATATAGTCATATATGGAGTTTATTTAAGTTCTTGGGCTTCGTTCAATCAAACAACATTTTATAGTTAGCACAAAATTTACACATTAATTGGCGTTTACGGAATGTATTCAAAAGCGTGGCTATTGATCGAATCGAAATTTGAAATATGACAACCTATATTATCGACATTTAAAAGTAAACAATTTATTGTAAAATATCCTATAAAATAAATTTTAACTTGCAGATTTGTTTCAATATTTTTAAATGAGTTTTCAAACAGTGAATTTAAATATTTATAAAGGAAATACGTATTAATTTTTTTATAAGTCAAATATTAGCTTTATTACTTTCAGTTGTTTTTCAGAAAAAAAGAATTGAATAGTTGTAAATAATTAATAAATTTGTATTTTAGAAAATTTTCGATTTTTAGAAATGCGAATACATTTTTATTATTAAATAAATACTTCTTCCCGCATAGTAAACTAAGTATTTTTAATAAAATATTTTTATCTAATTCTAAATAGCAGTGTTTCGTTTTGTTAAATTAAATATTATATAAGTAATTTATCAACATTTTAGGAAGATTTCAAATAATTTTTATTTCCAGAAAGAGTAATGGTACTTTAAATTATTTCTTGTAATTTCTCTAGGATGTCGTCTCATTCTAGCTATAATCCTATATATCTTTGAAAAAAGTTCATTTTGATTTACCCCATTCAAATATTTACATTTCTTAAAAAAATATTGTTAAGATTATGGTAACACTTATTTCAGAAATTTTTAATCCCATTAGATAAGCCAAATCAGGACGTAAAATATTGGACATGCAAGTATTTTAACCTGTCAGATGCATTTCAGACTATGAAATACCAAATGAAAACAAAAATTTAATTTCTTTTTTTCTAGGATATAAATTATTTCCTAGTTTATGTCGTTCAAAAAAATTATTGCACATTCTTATGTGGAAAATCACCAATTATTTTGCTTTATCACTTATGAGAATTGTGTCAAAAACATGAATGGTTCTGTTTTCTGTTTTAATGCTTAGAAAAAAAAATCTTAAATCAGATCCCCTAATCAATATTTTCGAAATGCGAAAATCTCTAAAAGGATCAGAAATTTTAATTTTAAAATAAGAAATATTTTAACAACTTTGTCATTTATTCATATATTTCGCCGAAAAAAAAGCAGATTTTCATTTTAATTATTTAATAAATATAATTATTGAAATTACCTTTATATGCAAGTTATATCATTTAAATTAATGAAGCATAAAAGTATATTAATTAATATAAACCGTATCGAAATAAGAGAAAAGACGATTACAATAGCAATTTATAGTATAGGAAACTTATGTAAAATAAAACACAGTTTTATACATGCATTCTGCTTGGGCTAAACATATATTGGTTATAGTGAAATGAATTCATTATTATGACACAAGAAAAATAAATTCCACAATTGAATTTTAACATATCTTATTTATTTCGCCAGAAAAAAAGGATTCGCACCGTTATAGCACAATGTATGGAACATTTCAGTTATATATACTTATAATAAAGCTCAATCTGTGTGTGTGTGTGTGTGTTGGAGCTCTACAGGCCAGACCATTCAACCAACAGCTACCAAATTTGGCACGTGTATACCGTGGAGGCCGGGAATGTGCACCTGGGGATTATTTTTTCGAGTTTTTAATTAGAATTTTATTTATTTAAAAATTAAGCGAAATTTTGGCGTGTTTCTGCTATAACTTGCCAAAATATTACCGCACAAATTTTTTTTTTTACATGAAGTTAAAGATCAAAAATTTATCTTTTAAATGATACCAATGTTTTAACCTTAAAATTAAATTTCTATTTTTAATGAATTTTTAAATAAATATTTTAACTATATTTTTCAACAATTTTTTTCGTACAAAATAAAAATAAAATTTTAGCTGTACGAGCACGTTTCGCATTCATGGGAAAAAATTAGCTTTTTTCCGATTGTTGCCATCACATTGATTAAAGCTCCAATTAAAAATAAATTAAATCTTTTTGGAAATGAAATCTGCAAAAATATAATTTTTGGCACGTGTCTGTAGGAAATGAAACAAATATGAAATATTTTTTCTAAAAAATAAATTCAAGAGAAATTATTTTATGATCTTTTACACTCTCTATATTATTAATCCAATAAATCAGTTTTATTCTAAGGCAAGTTTTGTTTAATATGAACAGGATATCCATTTAAATCAGGGCCACACAGCTAATTTGTAAACCTTTAGTAAGACGCAGATCTGCTAAAGGGTCTAAATGGAAAATGATTATATTTTATGTAACTTCATTCAATAAATGCTCTAATAAATGACGAATTTTTGATTTTACATAAAGAAAATCTGTGTTTCTGTGAAAATCCCGAATAACAAAATGTTCTTGAAAGACTAATATTTTAAATAAAAAGAGTTAATTTCCAATCAACTAAATCAATCACTTAAACTGACTGATTTATGAAAATTTGTATATCACTATTCAATAAAAAAAAGGATAATTTTAGATTTTCCATCTATCGCTTCAAAGAAAATACGCCAATCAGCGCGCAGGTTTCTCAAGATTAATTGGCCTAAGATTAAAAAAATGTTGAGTTTTTCTAAATTTTTAACATTCAAAACTTCATAAATAAGTCTTAGTTGATCGTGGAAAATAGAAATATTCATTCATTTATTTAAAATTTGGTGTGTCCAGAATATTTCTCAGATTATGATACCTTACTGCATTAAATTTAGACTTCATAACTTTTGAAATATATTTATAGGCCAGAACAAAATATTATTATTGATTTCATTTCAATCCTTTTGAAAGCAAAGCTAAAAACTGAATTTTATGCTGAATCTGAGAAATTTTTGTTGAATTATTGTTTGAGATATTACATAAATTATGAAAAATATTTTGTAGTTCACATAAGACTTAAATACCGAGCGATTCTGTTTGCAATACTCACATTCAATAATAATAAGAAATAAATAACAATAAAGATTTTAAATAAAATGAAACGCTTGGTTTTATTAAAAAATATCTTAATATTAATTGCAATTTCATCATTTCCACTTTAAATTAAAGTTGAAGTTTTACCGGAAATGACAACAAATTAGCACAATATATATAGTAAATTGAACGAAACGATCTAAACAGTATAAGTTTGGTATGACTATCAAAATTTGAAGATTAAAAATGTTTTGTTTGAGAATCCTTTAAGAGACCAGTTACTTAAAATATTTAATTGAAAATTGTAGCCAGCGGGAATACTGGCGAACCGGCCGGTCGCTAAAGGCGGCTAGTATAATATATGACAAGCTTCGTTTCATTTGTCGTTGCATAACAAGACTGATAAAAAGAAGAATTACTGAAAGAACGTTTGTTTCTATAGAAAAGGCTTCGAGGAAAGTGTTCAGTATGCATTTAATTCATAAAATACTTAGTTCTGGAAGATGCTTTAACTTGATGGAGAAATGC
Source organism: Argiope aurantia (assembly GCA_026543865.1). Taxonomy (NCBI): domain Eukaryota; kingdom Metazoa; phylum Arthropoda; class Arachnida; order Araneae; family Araneidae; genus Argiope; species Argiope aurantia. The sequence goes on along the minus strand of JAPMOR010088780.1, from coordinate 581,492 downwards.
AAAGTGACATTAAGGATCCCTGATTTTGACAAAGAACACTGGAAGTAGAATTATCAAGTTAAATAAATTCGTACAGCCTTGATAATGCACCTTGGAATTATCAGATTCGATAAGCATCCTATCCGTTACGCGATAAATATCAAGTTAGTATCGAAATTGAACCGTGTTTTCAAAAGTGTTTTCAATATGATCGCGGTCTGTGCAAATGAGTTCCCGATATTCAATCAAGTTTATTGTCAGCATATAGATTAGGACTGTCATAAAACTCGAAATTTTCCGGAAGCCTTCAGACACGTCTTCAGAATATCCTCAAAGACGTACTTCCAACCAGAGTATTTTGTTCATTATGCACTGTTTCAGGAAATGTTTATTGTAACTTAAAGCTATTCATTTATAAGTAGATCAACACTCGAATTATAGTTCAATTTTCGACACAATTTCATAAAACTCTTTTAGTAATTATTATCAACAACGACTTCTTCGCTGCTCTACACGAACGCCATTTTTCTATGCCATTCCTCTCTAACTACCGAAGGCAGAGTTAACAACTCAATAAAGAAAATTGACGTATTTTGATTTAAGCGAATTATCGACTAAAATGTTATCACACTATTCATTCAATTATTAATATCATGACATCTTGAAATCAGAGTTGTTAATCTGCTTAACTTATAGCATTTTCTTGTCTTCGTATCATTTAAATGGAGAATAATAAATTTCTTCCCATAATATATCAATAATTCTATTTTACATTTTATTGGCTAAAATTATCTTATATAAAAATTTAAAATATTCAAACAGGCATTTGCCAAATTTATTTCTGGTTCTTCAGAACTAAAAAAAAATCATTTTAAAATTTTTATGGGTTTTTTTTTGCTTGTGTTAATTTACTAATTTAATAATCCTTGTTCCTAATCCCTTTAAAATGTCGACAGTTTTAAAGAACTCAAGTACTCGGTTTTGCGCTAATCCCAGGATTCTTACCAGTGTTTTTTCCATGAAGAAGCATTTAAAGCTTTATGGTTTAATGAAGCATGGAGGACAACATGCGAAGAAATGACAGAGAATGAATAAATCAGAATTTTATGAGATTTGATTATTCCAAATTTAATACCCCAGCTCTGAAACGATAACTTAATAAAATGGATTTTTGTAAAGGTATAAAACCTATTCTTAAATTAGTTTGCACTTAGACTTTGAAAAATTGGATTACAATGAAGCGAGACAAAAAGGAATAGTAACTTTATATAGCTAGAAGTACTAAAGGTGTGCTATTTGCAAAAAATATGACTTTAATTACAAAAGAAGGCAACTATTGAAATTTGTGAACTATTTTTAAGAATTTGGAAAATGCATTATGTAATCCATCGTAAATTAGAAAACTTTCACAAAGCTACATATTCCTTTCTTTTTATAAAAAAATTTTTCAGCTGTAAATAAAGACCGTTTTTGCGTAAAAGATGTGTCATTTTAAAAATTACGTACTTGCACACATTGTGTATTTTGGGAATGTTGTATTCAGAAATTTCCAGAAAAAAAAATCATTAGGAGAAAATCTACATCCTTTGTAAGATCAGAATTTTTTTCAGCTTAAATAGTTTTCCTCCATATTACCAGAAAGTGATGCCACGATGGTAAGAATATAGCATGGATTTATATTATATATAAGAATTTAATTCTTTACAAAAAATTAATTTAACTTTACAATTCATGAAATTATGACTTTCTACAATTTAAAAAAATATTATAGAAGTGATACGTTAAGTAAATAATTTTACTTTCTAGAAAATTATAATAGAAGTGATGCTTTTTTCATTATGAAATTTTTAAATATTTGGTTATCTAAATCACCTGCAAATAATGTGCTGCAAATAATAAATTAGTTACTTTTTAAAGAACTTTAATGTAATTATCATGCCTGATTTCTATTAATAGTTTTTATTCTATTATTTAGATATATAGTTTTCATAGAATTTTAATTATTCTTTCCGGAACACTTAAATGATTTTCAATACCTTCATCTAACAGTAATTGTTTTCAAATATTTCATTCTTCATTTTATAGTTATTAAAATAATTATAATGGAAATTTCACATTTTTCCAAAGAAATTCATTTAATTTTTCTTAGGAAGAATGAATTAATTTTAATTGGCGTTAAAAGCTGAAATTCATAAAAGTTTAATAATTTTAAAATTGATTTCAATTATGAAGAAAATATATAGATTACTCTTTATATATAGAACAACAATTTGTTAATATATAGAATAATAGCTCGTATGATTTTCAAATCGCTTTTTTAAAATCTAAAATACATACTTCAGTGGAAAAAATTTAACAATCATTACACGTGAAAAATATTTCATTCATTTAATTATTAATGTGTCTTTAACAAACATTTATAGTTACAGTTTTTTCTTGAATATAAAAAGACTGATAGGCAATTTGATATATAAATAAATTTATTAACTGTAAATCTCTTAAAATTAATTACTTTTAACACAGTTCTGATCATGTACTTAATGTACAGCCAAAACTGCAAACGGAAGGTAGTTTGGATGCAATTGTAATTAAAGGATTGAAATCCTTGATTAGTAATTTTAGTTAAATGTTAGACACTTATAAATCTTACGCAAGTGTTTATAATTCATTATCTTGTGACTTCTCTAATTAAGCAGCAAAAATCTAATTTTAGAAGAATATTCAAAAGAAATCACTTTGTAGGTTTATTGCGATACTTAATTTTCTTTTGTTTAAGATCAATATGCATTTCTTGTCTAATTTCAAAAAAAAATATTCTTTAAAATAATTTATAAATGAAATGGGGATCATTAATTATGGTATAGTATGCGACAGCTGAAATTTTAAAAGTTATTACATTATTGGAAACATTTTTCCTCTGATACTCTACAAAAATTAAAGGTATTTTAAATCCCTTAAATTTATTTTTCTAAAGTTTAAAATTTTTTTATATTATTAAAATTTTGTCATTAAGAATTTTTTGCTTATTAATTTTTCGCAAACGGAGTTTTGCAGTTTAAATGCAGAAGTGTACCGTTTCGAATAGATATTTTTTTAAATGACGAAGTGATTTGAAAAAAAAAATGTTATAAAACTTTAATACCGTAATATAAGTCTCATAGAAAAACAATTGCAGACATTTTCAATGGACGATGAAGGAAATGTATAAATTACTACCAACATGGCATAAAATTGTATTATTCATATCAAAAGTGAATTTTACAGAGAATATAAGAATCAGGATCTTTAAAGAGATGAGAACCGAGGATTTTTTTGAAAAATTTCATATTCTCGTAAGGAGATTATATAAGCGGAGGGTCTCACCCGAATTCTCTGTTTCGAGTGTTTATCGATGAGTGAATTTTTTAGCTACCCCCTGAGCGCTTTTGAACTGTTGTTACTGCTTAACTCTTTAACATGCAAGCACTTTTCAAGCGGCACTCTCTTTAACATCCAGACTTTCTCAGCGTGTCTCTGGAAGACATGGACTCTTCTAAGCTGAGGGGCAGTTACCCCCCCCCCGCACTCCGAGGTAATAAATCTGTCAACGCTCTGCCTTGAATAATTGCCTTGCGGTTTTCGGCAACGAGAATCCTTTTCTATCAGCTCAAGAGTTTTGTTCTAATGTATTTAGTGTGAAGCGTTTCGCTCTCTTATCTGGGGGGTATTTAAATTTTTTTAATTTTATAATTGAGAAAATAGGGGTTTTTTGCAAGTTTTATGTTAGACTTCCAAACTATTTAAATAAAAACTGGCTTTACTAGCAATTTAAAAACATCTTTTCATCTAATTTTCATTAGGCTTTTACTATTTTTTTTTGTCAAAATTAAATATGTCATATTAGCATGTAATTTTTTTTACATAGTAATGTAGAACGTACATTGTGCATATATCAATGCAATTAGTACATTTGTTTACATAGTATAGATGTCAATGCAATTCATTGATAGAGGAGATAATGTTTTAAATCTTCATTTAATACCAAAATAAAAATATTCGTTAAATAAAAAAAAAAATGTTACTACACTTTTTGAAAGACGTTTCGAAAATAATACGCTCTTTCAACACTTAGCATTTTTTTTTTTATAATCGGTTATTTTTATTGAAATTTTAACTGTAAAATATTATTTTGCACTTTCGGTAGTGATACTAAGAGAAAAGTTTTAACTTTAATTAAATTTTTAAAGAAGTTATCACATTTTGTTTCTAAAACCTTATGCATTCTTGCTTTTACATTAAATAATCGAAAAAGAATGTGGAGTAAATATACATTTCAAAAATATCTTTATTATGCCATTCTTTTTTACTAATTTTTTAAAACAACTTTTAAATTTTTTGTCTAACCAAGGGAATATATTACGTCAAACTTTATATATCTCATCTATCGAAACAATTCGATATATGAGATAATATATTTTTTTAACTTTATTTAATACTGAAATACAAAATTAATATTTAATACTTTAATATGAAATTAAATTCGGGGAAAAAATTACTCAGAGAAATATATTTTGAAAATACATTTCTTCAGTTTTCAGCCTGAACATTTTACTAAAACATTCATCACCATTGCATTCTTCATTAACTAAATATGAAAATTTAACACATTTATTATTACATTCATCATAAATATTACGTTTTTAGTATAAACTGGCATGCTGAAAATCTGCTTTTAAAAAGTTATGTGAAGTTTTTTATATTATTAAGTCAAGATAAAATTTTGAAAGAAAGTTTCATATTAAATTTCCATAAATTTACGCATGAGGGAATTTACAAATTTTTGATAATAAGTAAATTATATAACATTTTTTGATTCCTCATCTCCATCTCTCTCGTTTATCTGATCCTCATTAGTTTCATCTCCTGCTTCTTTGTTTAAAATAAACGAGAGCTGAGCTAAAGTATCATTTTTTGGCTAACCATCATCTTCGCTGACAGATCACAGTCACTTTCATCAGAAGCAAGTAAAATTGCTTTAATTTCTTCTTCAATGAGTTCACGATTTCTTTTACTCATAATGAAAAAATAATAAGCGTTTCAATACAAAAATTACTCTGTTAAACCAAAAACCCGATTCACAGTACGTAAAATAAAGAGTAGAATTTCACAACTGAAGAGAAATTTTCAGAATGGCATTTGAAAAAGGAACTCAGTATTTATATAACTTATATCACTCTGTGAAGGGGACAATAAAGAATACTCCCAATCTTTTTCTGGTCTTTTATTGCTATTTTGAAAGCGGAAGTTTGTACTTGGCCTCAGAAATTCCACAGTCCTTTGATGCCAGAATAAGACGCCCGGAGTGTAAAACGACTTCCATCTACAGTAATAAGAGTCTCTACACATTTTGTGAGAAAACTGCGATGTGAATAGGCTGCAGTGACAATGCAATAGTTTGTCTTTATATCATTACAATAGTCTTGATACTGAAACGAGCTTCTGATGCTTATCCGAAAAATAAATAACTTGTCTGTATCCTTATATATCATTCATCGTTAACAGAGCTCATCAGTGGAAAATTTTTAATAAATGGCCATAAAAAATCTTTCCAATTTTGAGCCAACAACACATGAAAATAGAAACTAAATCCCTTTCAAAATTCAAAATATACGCCAACAACCTATTTACTGAATCCCTCCTCAACCCCTACCGCCCAAAGCCCCAGGGGAAGCTATTGTGAAAAAGTCAGGATTGTCGAAGATAACGGGGACCACCTGGAGTGTTTAGTAGAATAGCCGCTTTTAATACCCAAAACCCCTAAAGCGGCTAGCAGCCGCCCAAAACCGACCCACTTGGACGTTATAGTGTAAATTCTCAAACCGCCCCAAACCACCCGGCTGGAATCGAGAGGGTTAACAGCGGCTTACTGTTTGTATGTGTAATGCTGTTTTGCTTATGTTTCGCTGTTTTCGTGAAAGCCAAGAAATAAGAGTTTTATAATTGGATTTAGGTCCAAGCAGTCCAATTTTTTCTCATAATACTACATTAGCAAAATTAGTGACATGTATAAAATTTAATGAAACAATAAGAGGGATTTGAATTTTATAAAAACAAAGAAACATTGTTAAAAATTGAGTTCAAAATTAAGTTAGCAAATTTATTAAAATTAAATTGCATAAGCAATATTGGTTTCACTGAAAAGAAATGTTTTTGATTTTCGAAGTGTAAAATTCCAATTTGTGTAGCAATATATTCAGAAGTTATTATAGAAAAAATATCGATGAATTTCTAGTAAAAAAAGTCAAATTCTGGAAACATTCTATATCAAGGTGTAACATTCTATTACAAGAATTAATCAAAGGTTATTTCAATTTTACCAAATTTGTTATGCATACATATCGGTAAAAATTTTATATTTTCTTTTACTTATTATATGACGAATGTTCAGTTTGAAGCACTTCTTATACAATTTTATGATATTAAAATAAATAGAGCGCCTTACCAGACCTTTGAATGGTCTAATTTGAACAATCCCCAAGTAGAAAAATTCCTAAGCACACAGAACCAGTAATAAAAGACGTCTACATTTTCTGGGTTTGTTGGCAAATTGAATTTTTCTTTTACCGGAAATCACATTTTGTGTATATTTCACATCATTATCACCTTACTTATCCTGGTCAGGAATCAATTGAACCTGTTGCAATCTTTTCTTAAGGTTATATTTCTATTTTACTAGTAATTTGCAACAAAATCATAGTTTACTATCTTACTTTCCCTGCATGATTAATTTCGAAATGCCTCATATATATTAATTATTATAGTTAAATTAGTAATCGATATTAAAAACTGTATTACTTGGTATTTTGTAAGAGAAAAAAGTAACAACCAGATAATTTTTAATATAAAAATGGCAATAGGAATGAAGAATAAAAAATAAATCACCCAACGCACAATAATCAATTTTAATTAGTGTATTAAAAAATAGCATACTTTGTGATAAGGTCAATCAAAATTTTTCCTAGCTTTCTTTAACATTTAATCTTAAGTTTCTGCAATATTTTTTTAAAGAAATTAGTACCATAAACAGTCACATTAAAACTTTGTTAATTGATACACAAGTGTTCTCGAAATTTCTAGTATGCGTATTTGAATAAAATTTATAGTAGACTATAATGATGGTAATATTATGTTTTCCGGATACAAATTCAACCGTAGTACCGATTTTACATTTGCATTCGACAGCTTATTGCTCCAACGAAAAAAAATATATATTTTTTGTAGAAATTGACAGAAATCTTTGAAACATTAATTATAATTTAAAAGCATTATGTTCAATTTTGTACAGCTCTTATATTTTTTCCAGACAATGCATTCCTGATGCATCGATCGTTATTAATTGGGAACTTAAATTTTTGCACGATTTTCAGTTTATTGACGCACTTCCTTTTAAAAGTATTTATGAAGCATCTGTTGGCATACTCACTTTTGCCTGTCCAAATAATTTTATAGAAAATTTCAAGAACAGGAGGGAAAAACTACATTAATATTGTTTGCACGTTGGAAACGATTTAAAATGTAACATCTCAACTATTTTATCGTAATTTATATAATGCAGATATCTGAGCTATAATTACTAGAAGTATGATGCTGATAATGATACTTTCTGGAATAAAAAATCTTGCATGTTCGAAAAGAGCTATAAATTATAAACAATGAAAAGAAAATTTTATTCTGAAATTAAATCCAAAGAATTTTTCATGGCAATCACTTGTAAAAAAAATATATTAATTACTTCAGGGAACAGAGTATGTTTTTTCATTGTGTAAAATTTAGATGATGAGTTTTGTTTTTTAATTTTGTTTTCTAAATGTTCTAGAAATTAAAAAGTTCATTTCATGTGTAAAATATATAAATAGACTTACTACTAGCAAAATATGTAAATAGAATTATTGACAGCAAATATGTCAATAAAGTTATTGAAATAGCAATTGATATTTGAAGAAAATCCGCGAAATTTAATGCTTGTTAACACTAAAGCTACCACGAGCGGGTCAAATGACCGCTTCCAATGGCAATTCCAATGTATCGGTGAAATGCCGGTAGGTTTAGTGTTAAGCTTTAATTTATTTTTAAACATTATAGTGCAATGAAAAAAATGCTACAAGACGTTACTATTTTGTAAGAAATGTGTTCTTACCAGTTTACATTTTGCTATTAGATTTGACTTAAAGACAAATATAAGTTCACATTTAAGAATAAGAACATAATATTGATGTGCAAAGAAATGATTAACACTAAACCTACCGGCATTTCACCGATACATTGGAATTGCCATTGGAAGCGGTCATTTGACCCGCTCGTGGTAGCTTTAGTGTTAATGCATTCTCTGTAAATAAAAATATATTAAAGCTTTTGTCTATTAATTTTATTTTTTTGCTAAAAACATACCAACTGAAAAACATTTCTTTTTGTATTTCTTATTAATTAATAAATGCATCCTTATTCCAAAACTCGTTGAATTTTTCAGCACTAAAAAAGTTTGCCCAAAAGAAATATTTATTTCAAATAATTGCGTACTCTTTTATTTATTACCAATGATTTCTTAGTAAAATAAAAAGCCCACTAAAGATCTGTAGTTTAAAAAACTGTCTAAACAACTTAGCATCGATAGTTCATTAAACAGATTTGTATCTTTTATATTTACTTTTTACTTGAAAGAAACTGTAAAAAAATTAGTTTAGATAAAAGCTCCGATGTTTTACATAGAAAATATCCTAATAATTTTTGCATTTTTTGGGTCAAAATTTCAGAAATATTTGAGGTGGCATATGGTTTCCCTTTAGAAATATTATAAATAAAATAAGCAAAATTCAAATAAGTGAAAAAAATACTTTTTTCAGACTTTTGATGAAAACGAACACTTGAGAATTCTGATTTAAGGAAAAAGAGATAAAACATACCTTCTTGTTAGAAACAAGCAAGACTGATACTACATAATTAATACTAATAAATTCTAAGAAATAATAAAAAAATATTTTAATTATATTAAAGTAAATTGAAAAAAACGAATAATTTTTTTCAAGAATAATTATTAAGGAAAAAAAATTTTTTTTTTTATTTCGTGTTTAAAGTAATTCCATACATCCGATAAATAGTTTAGAAAATAATTTGTTAGCGAAATAGGAATTTGAAAATGAACGAACGGAAATAATTTTCATTTCATACAGTGTTATAGTTTTTGGGAATTCAAATAATATTGAAAGTCTTGGTTTCTAAAATTAAAAGCGTGTTAAAACTCTTATATGAATTGTGGATTCAAATCTAAGGTTATTCAATATCTACACAGATTAAAATAATCTCTTTTTTAAACGTACAACTAATATTCATTTTGGTTGAAGAAAGTAATTGAGAAATAGTTTAGTTTAATTATATTAACGTCCCGTTTGAAGCAACACTAGGGCTATTTTGGGACGGCCCTGGTAATTTTGAACCGCGATCAGATGACGAGGACGACACCTGAGCTAGCCCCCCCCCCCCCCCCTCTCCACACCACACCAGCTGGAGGACGTTTGGTCATGACAGATTTAACGTGCAACAGACCCCCTTTTACACGACGGTTCTTCGGTGGAATCGGATCTCGAACCTGAAACCCTCCTGTTCCGAAGCCGAGACCTTACCACCAGGCCACCGCGGCCCAATTGAGAAATAGTTTAACTCATGTTTCTGTATTTCCGCATTTTATTCTTTTATTTGGATAATTATCACTATAAACATGTTTCCGAATCTTGTCGTACCGTAGTCAAAATTTCTAAACCTTTGTAAAAAAGAGAATATTTCCAATTTAAATATCCTTTAAAGACTATAATGAACTTCGTTTATTGATGCAATAAACGTAATACTGAAAAATTTCAAAATTCGTGTTTTTAAACACGTTCTGGTCCTATTAATCACATTCAATAAAATAATTATAAAATTCAAACACTTTAAGAAAAATATAAGTAATCTTTGTGGACTCATCGAATGACGACTTCTTTAATTTCATTATTTTGAACTGATCAACTACCTTCAGAATGGAAATAGTCCAATAATGGGATATTCTTCATCACTGTGATCGTTGAAATAATCTGTATTGATCTGAAATATAGAAATTGAAATTTCCATAACTTAATTAGTTTTAAAGACAAAAGTGCTGAATGGTTTTTTTTTTCGCTTAAAATATTAATGTAGCTAGATAACTTGACAAAATATTTTAAATATGGCCAAGAGATCGTATAAAAATTTAGAATTTGTAAATATTTTGACAATAGATTTATTGACTCAGAAAATTAAAAAAAATCAATACTTCATTCAAAGTATTTTTTTTTTCCTTTGGAAGTATTTATAAACTTCCAATAGTATAGAACTTAATAATTGAACCTCGGGTAGAGTTGATAGTCTGCAAATTATTACGAATCTGTAAAATTGCTTCCCTACTCATCTTCACTTTACTGTAGAGCGTTTTATACATATTTTAATATCTACTGAATGGACGCCAGGTGAAAAGCCTCCCAATTTCGGCGCCAAAATTGGCGACTTGTAAAGAATTTGATAATTTGAGTTTCAAAAATTAAAATTGGCGAAGCGAATTTTTTCCACAGCATTCGAGTTCCGTCTTTTCTTGAAATTCAATGCAGAGATTCTGAAACCCGAAAGACGGGCCTTAGGGTAGGTAGTCAATAGTCAAGAGCGAATAATCGAGTTAATTATCTATTTCGAGTGATAATTTGTGAGTTTTTTCTAAATGCTTTGTGCTGATGCAGTTGCAATATTTATTAAAGATTCACTGCTTGTGTGAAGTTAGTTTCTTCAAATGCTGTTTTGGGTATGCTTTTTCTGTACTTCTGTTATGTGACCTGTATTCTCTTCTAGAATAAACCATCATTATCCGCTATTAAGTCTACTAGTCATTTCCGTAACAATATTGACATATATGGGTATGTCCTTGTCAATGCCCGGACAAAGGTCTGACCAAGATCTTAAGTATACAGAACAACTCCTGGACTATCTGAGTAGGCAGTTCAATCCTTTCAGTTTTTATCCGATGTCTTTATATGGACTAGAGTAACGGTAGTAGACTACATAAATTTTTCTACAGATCCAGGCTCCCCAATTTAAAATTCATTTGGAAAAAATTGTGTTCAAAATATGGTATAAAGCTAAATTTTTACCAATAATTCAATTTTTTTTTTATAAAAAGGGAAATTTTATGTTAAAAATATATGAAGGCATGCATGTTCGATAAATAAAAAAAAATGCAATAAATATCAGATAGCAAATAATTCAGTCAAGTTCCATGTGTTTATTTATATCTATGCAATTAAATACACAAAGGCTGTTGTAACTTTATATTTGGATGCAAGTATATTTGTTTTTACAGTAAGCCGTTCTAGTAGAAGATAACGCCATTTCGCTATGACTTTTAAAAGTCCTTCTTGCCTACGCGTTTCAAAAAGAAATCATTTACACATAAAAAAAAAAATCCAAGTTGCACTTTTCTTTTTAATTTCGTTCCTACACTTTCTGCACAGTAAAGATGATTGGAATGGGAAGAAACTCATTGCTTTCTATCTTGAGCCTGGGGGAAAGCGCAAGAAGTCATTTACTACCAGATTTGAGAGAAAAAAATATAAAAATATTACGATTTCTAGTTTTAAACTAGTAATTCGACATTCGAATGAGAAATAAACTGAAAAAAAAACTGATGAGAGTTAAATGTCAGGGTTTAAAGTTAAATGCCTGGATGAGTTGTTTCGTAAATTATAGCTAATTTTTAATAAATAAACTATAATTAAATTGTAAAACAAAATTATTTATATACTTTATGGATAAATATGCCACAAAGATGTTCATCCTAGAGAAAACTTAAAGTTTATTGTCTCTATGTCATATTTTTTTACAATGACAAGCTCCTATTGAGTGACCAGAGACAAAATGAATTGCATTAAGCAAATTGTATCAACAAAAAGAATTTTTTCGAGCAAAAGTAATTTTTTTTGTCCATAATAAAACAAATTTTGATTTAAGTAAAAAACTTTCTTTTATAAGAAAACAAAAATGTCTGTTAACAAATAAATAAGGGTTTAATCCATTTTTGATATAAATGGAGTCAATAAATAATTACTACGATATCTCTTCTATTGCACATACTGACATAGTTTCGCATCATTACAGTTTTAAATAACCAAATTTTTCGATGCTAATTTTTGAAATCTTACATATTTGTCCAATCCAGTAATGTACCTCTGTTTAGGGGGAGACGTGTTTTGACCTGGATTTGTTATTAAAACAAATATAACTGAGCAGTTGCTCTATGTCCATAGAAATATACTCCTCTTTGTATTCTATAATTATCATATTTCCCAGGAAATCATAGGACGAATATTGATTTTCCTTTTACTAACTTTTCATATAAGGGTTTAAGTTTTAAATCACTTTAGTTATTCGAACTAAATATTTAGCAATTAGGAGTTTTTTTCGCGATATTTCATATCATAATCAAGTCCACTAAGAAAAATTGCATAGTGCAAAAACCTTGTTGAGGTGAAAAAATGCGAAGCAATGGTTGATGATCTACTTATAACTTTCTCTAAACAAATATTGATAAAAACGTTTAATTCTTCAAATGATTAAAAATATCTATCTATTTGACTATGGTTATGCTCCATCCTTATTAAAGCTCTAGATACAAATGCAGTAGACCTTTACTCCATAACAAATGTGTGAGATTAAAGCCCCAAGCCCATAAGACGAAGCGTCGATAGCGATAACACGTAAGTTATGATAAGAAATCAAACTTTTATGAGAAAATATTTTTTTCTTTAACCTTTTGGAAAGATTAAAGCATTTATTAACCCTTTAAACTCTATAACCTTTTTATTGAATGTATTTGAAGGATACGTCATTGTTGTCAAGTTATTTAAAAAAAATAGTGCAATAATTAACCAATCCTAAAAAACGATTTTAACTGGAACACGTTGGTCGGTCTAGGTGCATCTAATACGACGTTAATTTCCTTTTACGTCTGATAAGAATTTTAGTGTATCCCTTGCTGCCAAGGATCCAAGTCGCCAGTAAAGATGATGGACAAAATAAACAAATACTTCAGTAAAACAGTTACGATTGCCACTTTTTGCTTTAAAATTATAATCTTTACTAAAATGTTATTTTATGTGAGATTTTTTTATTTTTTAAAAATCTTAGGGATCATTATCGTTGCTTATCTTAACAATTTTGAAATAAAAAAGTTTTTCAAAGCGGCTGCGCCGGTCCGTTATGGAGAGAGTAAAATTTAGAGCATGCGATGCCTCCCGCATCTGAAGAAGGCAACCGGTAGAATTTTTAAACTAAAAAATACAACCTACGGCTTCGCTATCAGCGGGAGCGGGATACTAGTAGCTTCTCTAGCTCATTGAACATTAGGACTGTGTGGATAGCAGGAAAAGTACGTAATCAAAAGTAAAGAAAGAAGCAATCAAACCATTCTCCATACAAAATTTCAAACAAGCAATCTTTTCGAAACTTCATCAACTCGTAAATATTATATATTTCACACACCTTTCATCCATTCTGCAGGTTCAAAATATATCCCATTCACCATATATTCGTTTTTGAACAAATAACAACATAACGAATTATCAAGGAAACCGTCAGATCAGAAAAATAATTATGAAAAATGCAAGGAATTCCATTGCAGACGATTTCTTAAATTAATAATTCAGACGATTTCTAAAACACATACCGACAGTTAAGTACTGCAAACGAATAAATATTTTCTTTTCATATTCACATTAAAAATAATAGAGTGTCTTATTAGCAATAAATAAAGCTTTTAATTATAATGCAAAACTAAATTAAAATCCTTAATTGATATTTTTTATTTAATATTTTTCATAAAATAATTGTAGTTCATGTACAATTCAACCACTGTAGAAAGTAATAAACAAAACAGCATTAGGGATGTTATAAGATTGTTTCGTTGGGTTACCAAATTGGCGACGAACTCGGGTGCACTCTAAACTACACTTCAAGCTTTACGTTTGATGCAGTCCGTCTTTGCTTATTAAATGGCCATAGTATTCAGTTTTATCAACTAAAATCGACTATATTTTAGATTAACAAGCGAAATATATTCTTGTAATTTTGTTAATACTTCACACAATCGTGTATTATAAATTTCTAATAAAAAACTACAATTTTAATACCATCCAAACAGACATGAATTCCAAGCATATATTTTTTAATTTGTATATAGTAATTCCCAAATACTAAGAGCAGTTTTATTATCAAACCATAAAAAGATTTTGATCTCGTTCATTAACTTCCATTTGCAAATAAGCTTGAGATAAGTGAATTTTAGAAAACTATTCATCGTCCGATAGTTTTGTAAATTATAGTTTTTACATTAGAAGTAGAGAGTAAATAGATCCTAGAAAACAAGATTTATTGTTACTTTAAAATCGCGGTAAAAGTGAATTTTAGTGTGCACCCAGCTGCGCCAACAATGCCAAATCGCCAATAAAGATGGCGGACAAAATAAACAAATACTTCTCCGGAACAGTTACGGTTACTATTTCCCGCCTTCTAATAAGGACTTTTTACTGATAAGTATTGTTGTTGTTTTTTTATACTGCCCGGTGCCTTCTATAGATGCCTTCGGCATCTGTAGAAGGCACCGGGCAGTATTTTTTAACTTAAAAAACATCCTACGGCTTTGCTAGCAGCGGCAGCCTAGTAGCTTCGCTAGCACATTGAACATAAGGACTGTGTGGATAACATGAACTGTACATAATCAATTGAAAAGAAAGAATGAAGGATGTTGTATGAACGGATTTCAGAGGGAATTCTACCCGGTGCCTTCGGCATCTGTAGAAGGCAACGGGCAGAATTTTTTAACTTAAAAAAAATATCCTACGGCTTTGCTAGCAGCGGGAGTCTAGTAGCTTTGCTAGCACATTGAACATAAGGACTGTGTGGATAACATGAACTGTACATAATCAATTGAAAAGAAAGAATGAAGGATGTTGTATGAATGGATTTCAGAGGGAATTCTACCCGGTGCCTTCGGCATCCGTAGAAGGCAACGGGCAGAATTTTTTAACTTAAAAAAAATATCCTACGGCTTCACTAGCAGCGGGAGCGGGAACCTAGTAGCTTCGCTAGCACATTGAACATAAAGACTGTGTGGATAACATAAACAGTACATAACCAAGAGAAAAGAAAAAACGGATAAATAAGCAATCGGAACATTCTCCATACAAAATTTCAAACAAACATACTTTTCCCTTTATCAACTCGTAAAAAAATATATTCCACTCACCCTTCATCCATTCTGCCGGTTCGATATCAAACCATTCTCAATACAAAATTTCAACCAAGCATCCTTTCCTAACTTCATCAACTCGTAATATATGCATATTTAACTCACCCTTCATCCATTCTACAGGTTCGAAATACTCCCGACATAACAAATTATGAAGTGAACCAACAGTCATAACACCAAAAGAATTCCATTGCAGCTGTCTTTTAAAGTGAGAATGCAGACGATTTTTTTTAAAGCGCATACTGACAATTAAAAATTGCAAAAGAATAAATATTTTCTGTTCGTATTCACATTAAAAAAAAGAAAGAAGAAAATATCTTTTAATTATAAGCTTAATTTTGTTTATTTAATAAATTTTTATAATAAAGAACAAAATTGAAATCTTTAGTCGATATTTTTAAAATATTTTTAATTAAACATTTTTCATAATGTAATTGTAGTTTATTTACAACTGAACCATTGCAAAAATAGTAAACAAAACAGCAGTACGGTTGCTATAAGAGGGATCCGATGGGTTGCAAAATTGGCGTCAAACAGCTGGTGCACACTAATTTTCACTTAGGCCAAAATCGCCACAAATTCTTGCAGTAACATCGGTTTTTATAACTAGTACAATTGGTGTAGTCTAATCACTTTTCTTCGTTTTCAACACGAATACTGGAGTGCAAAAATTCAGGCTGACTGTTTTCCTTAACCCCTTGACATACAAAAACGTGTATGACACACGCATAGAATTACTGAATTTTTAGTTTTTAGTCTGCAATTATGCGACAGAGTTCAATATATGACGATTTAAAAATAACT
Organism: Argiope aurantia; assembly: GCA_026543865.1. Taxonomy (NCBI): domain Eukaryota; kingdom Metazoa; phylum Arthropoda; class Arachnida; order Araneae; family Araneidae; genus Argiope; species Argiope aurantia. The sequence goes on along the minus strand of JAPMOR010088780.1, from coordinate 565,372 downwards.
TAGAATCCTTTCAATATCTCAAACGCTCCTTATATTATTATAAGAAACAAAATTACTAAATTGTCGAAAATAGGATGTATAATCTAATTAGGAAGTAAAATAAGTCAGCTTGTCAAGGTGAAAACATGATCTAGTTTTAAAACTTTTAATTTTTCCTATAACATCTCTAAAAATATCAGGATACATATAAAGTATTCAAGATGATTGAGTTAAAATTATTACTATTAACCATTTATTTGCAGATTTTAATCCAATACTTTTTATTTCTTCCCATTCAATTTGGTAACCGCGCAGCCAATCAACACCAATTAAAGAATCTGCTTTCCCAGAGATAAAGTTTCTTAACTTTTACCTGATTTTTTTATTTCATGCCTCAGAAGTTCATTATATTTATACCAGTTTCATATACTGCTTTAATATTCTTATCCCCAAATGCTTCGATTACTATGCTCAGTTTTAGTTAAAGGGGAAATTTTATCAAATTATTCTAGTGACATAATCGAAATGCATGCAGAATATCCAATTGTATTTTCACTGATATATCGTTAGAAAAAACTTTAAATTTATTTTATTTTTACATTTTTTAATGTTGACATCGAAGAACGCAACTCAGAACTGCATAAATCTCAGTTTCATCAGTTACTCGAATCGAGTTTTTATTTTACAATTAAATTAATTTACTATTAAACTAGTATGTCCATTTAAATTTACACTTTTAACAAGTTTTGTTTTTATTGGGGCAAAAATCGACAAAATGCAAGGAAATATTGCAATGGAAAACACATACCTTTAAACAATTGTTTAGGCTTATCCGATTTATTATGTTGAGATTTAAAATTACTTGAATTTCATGATAAACTTCTGTAGATTTCTAATGGTATAATTTATGGACAGCTTGTATGCAATTCATTAGCATCTCTTGTGGTTGTCTGCATTGCAATAGCGATGTTCAACACTGTTTCATTAATAAGTTTTGGTTCCGATAACATGTTGCAAGTGACTTCGCTTCATAGATCACAAGCGAATCTGTCAAGACGACTATCATTGAAAAATTGACAAAATCGCAAGTTGTAGTAGTTAGTTTCTTTCACTGAGTGCAAAACTCTGACACCGCTTCTCCTTTCACTTGGCTTCGTATGTGAAAGTAAACCTTTCCGAAATCACAAGCGGCGTCCGGTTCAAATGTTTTTATAATATTGCAGTTAAGTCTGAAGATTAAATCTTTTGGCTTATCAGGTTCGACCAGGTTCTTTGACAAAATATGTAACAAATAGGAGAATAGCCCTCTAGAAACTATAAAATGAAACATTGAGTCAAACTCTAGTCGTCGAAAATGGTGTGGCTTTAGTTTTATCTAAATTGTATTATGTGTTAATTGTGTTGTATGTAATTGTTTTTGGCTGTAGTTCTTTAGATCTTAAATATAATTTTATTTGAGATAGCCGACGTCTGTCATTCTTAATTCACTGAGTCACAAGCGTAGGTTTTCACTAATAACAGAGTGATGATATTTGTAATTTCTTTTCCTTTGGAATGCTCCCCCCCCGGAGGGAGCACCTGGAAATGAAGATGAGATACCTCCGTCATGGTGGTTGGATCTCACCACTCTGGAAGGTACACAAAAAGGTGGAATCATCATCACTTCTCATCAGAACTCCTACAAAACACACACACACACTCTGCGTCGAGACTTTCTAATAATGCTCATGTTTTCTACCCCCGCACAACTGTTCTTCCACTCTTCACTTCATATCCTTTTGAGGGCGGCCGGAACTGTTCCATGGTGGTTAGTGACGTAAGACTATCGTTGTTGCAAAAAACATTTTAAGGCGCTTTAAGCACGAAATAAAATTTTCGATCCCTTTTTTTAAATGGTTCCATCGTTAATATTTACGAATAAGCCATTCTCTAGTGCATTCGAGAGGAAAAGAAAGCGTACTGAAGAAAGTGGGTATGCGAATCACATTTTATTAAGCACATTTACAAAATAACAGGAAGTATTTATACTCATTGTAGAAACACGATTTTACAGTTAAATGAAGTTATTTCGCATAGAGCTAAATATAACAAAATGTTAATAGCATTTTAATGCATTAGGAATAGAGATCCAGAGTTTTATAATTTTTGATTTAGCTATGTTATTCACAAACGAATATTTCTATTTTTTTAATCATCAATACAGTTTTTTTTAACTTTTTATGTTTAAATAATGATATCTTCATAGTTGCAAAGATAATGTATTTCTTCTATAAATGTCATAATTATTTCCCAACTTTCTTAACACTCAGAATTATCTTTAAATTTAAAGCCAGAACAAATTTGTAGAAGAGACCAAATCACATTTTAAAACTAATACATTTTCTCAACTTTATTATCTCTTTAAACTTTTATTATATATAGAGTTCAGAACACATAAACTAAAATGATTTAAATAGGTTTCGAAAAGTGTTTTAAAGATGCTGCTAAGTCTCAAGTTCATACCTTTCAGTGTATTATAATTTTCATTATAATTAAAAAACCTTTTATTTGAGTTTTTGCTAAATTTACAAACAGTGGTTTCACTTTTCGAAAACTGCTTTTCTTCTACTGAACTTATTAATTGAAATGTTCCAATCTATTACGACATTTCTGGAGTTGAGTATGTGAATGTTAACGCGGTAATTTGTATTCAAGTGGTAATTTCATATAGAAAGTGGTTCAATATGCTCAAATGCATCCTTAGAAGGGCACTTAACTTAATGTTATGGGCAAAGGTTTAGTTGCATTACTTCATCAACAAAATGGTCTAGTATTTCTATAATTTTACACGTTTGAAGAATGAAGTTAATGAAGTTAGGAGTTAACAAAAATTAGTTAATTCTTTTATTAAATACTTAAAAGAATTTTCCGCTTTGTTTAACTAAAAATTCCAATAGTTGCAGTAAAATGTGATAGTTGGTTACAAATTTCTTTTTTCATCGAATTTATTAAGCACATTATAGTTCCTATTTGAAACATTTTATTTCAAAAAAAATTTTTTTTTTTACAATTTTGCTTTACTAGTTGTATCATTTGCGTTGTGATAAAAAAAATTCAGTTATCTTAAAGAATTTCTTGCTTCCCATACTTAATTCGAAGATCAAGACATATGTTATTAAAAAAACCTTTGAAGATGATATACAGTAAACTTCTTAAATATTGAAACATTATTAACCAACAACTGTATAAAAAAGGTAATTCAAAGACATTATTTTAATAATTATTCTTAAGTAAGGAAACTGAAACGATTGTATGTTTTAATTAAATAATATGAAATAACAAAATGCTTTTTGGTGTAACAGTTATGAAATTCTCACTATGTTTGAAATTAATTATCTTAAAATTTTGCTTCGTATCCCACAAGAAGAAATTTTATCGAGTACATTCTTTAAAAATTGTATAAAATTTAAATCTAATCAACAGAAACTAAAATATTCAAATAGTTTTATTTGACAGTAATTTATTTGGTATTATCTGTTTGCTTTATACTATGAATTAATGGAATTTACATATTTAATTCATCGTTTTGTGCTTAGTTATTCAATCATATCTAATAATCAAGTGTCTTTTCCTTATCCCGATCTAATCTCTCTTTTTAATGTGCGTGGGAGTATAGATATTTTCATATCCTCAAAGCATTTCGTTCTGCTCTAGAACATATTCATAATTAAATAGCTGCAGGTTTTAAATCTTCAATATTCATATTTATTGAAGTGCCATATGTGAATATATACATAAAATGAATCAATGTGAAATGGAGATACAATGATAGAATATCATAGTCAAAATGCAGTGATCACATCGTCAAGAGATGCATCATCAAGAGATCCAAAATGAAGCACATACAAAATTAAAACTTTCTGAAGCAATATCAATCATAGATTGAAGAAATCAAAAAGAAAAAAAAAATAATCTGAAGGAAGGAAAAGAGTACAAAAACTAAAGGATATACTTTTAGGTGTTTGCAGTTATAAAATATGAATTCTGACGTGAAAGATAATAAATTTGATTCTAATGGACCGTCATCAAAGTAACTAAAGTATTGCGTCAAAACGGGATATTAATATATTAGATCGTCATTGTTCCTGTAAGCACTCAAAGTCAGTAAAATCATTCTTCTTTTATAGAATCTGTATGGTAGCTTAAAATCAGCTTACCCTTTTTTTCTTTGGTTTGTTTTTTTAAATATTTATCTTAAATCTTTCCACTTGTTCATTTTTTTCTTTTCTTTCCTTGTTTTCATTTTATGTTAATTATATCACATTATTTTTTAGAATTTCCTTTTTATGGAATTGGTCCTGCACTATTTTTACCCTTTCTAGGGCTGTGGGAAGTATGCTTTCCATCAAATTTATCAATCTTTGTATGAAATTATGTAGGTTGGCATAAGTTCTGACGGATTTTTTTAGTAAGTTCGAAACCTAGATGCTTCAGTTCTTTATCTCAGATGTGTCTTGATTTGTTACTTAATTATTAATTAACCAAATTAATCAATTAATCAAATTAAATTCATCTATTAAGCTAAATGAATTCCTTTTCTTATTCTAATTTCAAGCCTACAAATATTTTAACATAATATGACTAGAAAAAAATGGCCCTTTAAAGGGTTAAAATGAGGCTCAATTAGACTTTTCCCGAGAGGAATGTTTAGAAAGAGATCTGATCTTTGAGAGTGTTTTAATATTTAAAATCTAACTACATGAATTCAATTAAAATCGAGATAAATCGCGTTAGCTGAATTATGTTACAAATTGCCTCAGCACATTGAACAAAATGTGTTTTGAACGTTTTGTTGATTTATAAAGAAATATCACGATTTATAAAAAAACAATTAAAAAGGATTTTTAAAATTGAATTGACAGAAAAAAATTAAAAGCATTTTTAAAAGATCATATTTCATCTTAAGCGAAAATTCACGAATAATCTTTTCTTTATTAACTTATTTAAACGAAGTAACTATTCAAATCATAACACAGTCCCATGCTGGCGTAATAGGGTCCATCGTAAGAATCATGTTTAGCAAAAATTCTGATTAAAAAAATGTTAAAGACCACTCAGGAACATGAGTTTCACAAATTACCTCTGTTTCAACTAGGCCTGCTATAGCTGTTATTTTCTTATTTATTATTATATTGGTATATAAAATATCAATAACATAATAAATAATTTGAAATAACTTTCAAATCCATTAAAACGATTTTCAAATATGCATAATTAATTTCAAGCATTTAAGTAAAAATAATAATAATAATAATAATAAACTCCAAAAAATCCGTACTTTACAATGTATTAGAGATATGGACAAGAATGGCCAAATATTCTTGTTAGATTCATTTTATTTATATCCAAAAAGGTCATAAATTTCATATTAGAGACAGTAGAGTCTTATAGTTTTACCTGGGAAACGAGTTAAAAATTCCTTGGTCTGGAGCGAAATTTTAACGAATGATAGAACAGTTAATTTATATCAAGGATTATGAAAGAATACTTCAAAACAAACATTTGTTAAGATTATAGTTAACACATTTCTACTTTAAAGAATAGATGCTCGTCCTACTATATTTAAATAAGAACAACGTGCACAAGCATAGCATAATGACACATAATATTAAAAACAAGAACATATACTCTACTATTATTCAGCAGATCTACTTATGAACTGCTGTTATTGTACAAACGGTTGTGCGATGCTGATTAAATAGTTATGAATTTAAAAGCCAAGAGTCAAGTTCCCTTACACTTCCAACGTGTATTTCTCCTAGCTATTCCAACAACGGCTGGCGCCTATTCTATGTCTAGGTCTGAGTGACCATTTTATATCCAGTTCAATCTTAATAATCGTCCGATTCAATCGTGATGATTGTGTAGAAATAAATACAGGAACCCATCGTATTCTAGATTATTATATTATTTACAGTAATGGATTAAAATATAAAACATAAAAGCGAATCAAGTCTCTTTCGTTCATGGCGAACCACACCACCTTCGCTCGTCGTCCCCCGTCCTATCTGTCAGATCCACTTCCTGTTCCGTCTCCCTCTGGGTTTTTCCCCCTCGGATACCACGCGACCTTTCCCCTCTTGACTGGTTTGCAACCTTCGTCGTTGGGAGCGGAGGAGCGGGTCTTACACCAAGTAAAGTGACTAGTTAATGCTTTAACACAAGCCATTGAAGAAAGAATACTTCGTATCTTTTAATAAAAAGTACATTATGAATTAAGAAATGAATGCAAGTTGTTTCATAACTTAAATGTAGAATTTTCCAAGCTGTTTTTACGAAGATCTTAAGATATGCTGGAAAAATGTTGATATTTTAGTTGATAGTTAAATTTCATGCTAATTATCTATACTTATAAATAAAGCTCAATGTGTGTGTGTGTGTGTTGGCGCTATACAGGCCAGGTCATTTGACCTACAGCTACCAAATGTGGTACATGTATACCTTAGATGTCGGGAATGTGCACCTGGGGTCCATTTTTTTAAAATTTTTAATTAGAATTTTAATTATTAATTAAAAACTAACTTTCCCGTCAAAAAAGTCTTCCATTTTCCCCACCACCAAATGAGTAACGCTTCAGTTTTTTCCCCAACAGTAATATAGCTAGGGTTAACATTTTTCGACCGATTATTTCCAATGATTCTGCTTATTTTCTTAATGTTTTATGCATTTAAAATTAAACATTGTTAATTAATCCATCTTTCATATGCAGTCTGAAGTACCTTTGAATTAAAATAACACAGAATAAAGAAAATTAAAAATGTCTAATCTACATAGCGTTACCCCAACTGGCGTAGAAAAATTCACGATTTGCCTTACCGTAACTGGCGTTGAAAATTCACGCATGCGCATTGTTTTCTGATTGTTGATAATATTATCAACGGATAATTCTAGATTTAAATTATTTTTAGATTAGTTGCATGCTTTTATAATTAAATTGTATTCATGTTAGTTATATATTTTTTGTGTATGCTTATATTTTGAAGTACATCATTTTTTAAGTAGTTATTTCAAACCTGTTTTCGGCTGATTATTTTAAACGATTCATTTTATTTTCTTAGTGTTTGCTGCATTTAAAATTAAACATTGTAAATTAATCGATCTGTTCATGATGAATCTGAGAAAATTTTGTTGAGAAATTCTTGAGATATAACATAAATTAAGAAAGATATTCTTTAGTGCCCATGAAGTTTAAACGCTCAGTGACTCTGTTATCAGTAATGATATTATAAAAAAATGCTTTGTTTCAGTAAAAAATATTATTATATTAATTGCAGATTAATTCTTTCCACTTTAATTTAAAGCATAAATTCTACGGGAGCTAACAGAAAATTGGAGATATACATATTACGCTATGACTGAAGGCCTTTATAATATTATGAGTGAATAATATGACTATCAAAATTTGAAGTTTAAAAATATTTTGATGAAGAATCTATTAAAGTAGGAGCTGTGTAAAATATTTAATTATTAAAATTTAAACGAACATTAAGATTGGCGAACCAGCTGGTCGCCAAAGGCGGCTAGTTGTAAATAAAAGCATTACTTAGTTTTACAAGAAATGTTTTATGCCTTCTTTTTATCTCACACATTTCATACATGAGAATTACGAATAAAAGAGGAGACAGAATTCTTTATTTTTAAAATAATGCACACCTTTAAAATATTTAATACTATAGAGTATGATATATAAATTAAAATTAATTAGAATTTCTGAATTGATGGAATTAGATCCACTAGAATTTAAGCATTTCTATCATCTAATATATAAATTCAAATTTAATTCCCTTTAAAAGGTGTTCAGATATTTAACGTATAACATTTATTGAACTCAAATTAGAATTAAATTATGTTTTCATTAATAACTGTATTTAACGGGATTTTAGTCACCAGAGAAAAATATGGCATGTTGGACATGAATCTATATGTCGTGTTAATGTGTTCCTCTAAATTTCGATATTAAAATGTATCAACATATTTTGTTTGTTGGCATTTTAATTTTATCTCAGATCTAAATATATTCACAGAATTCAGTAGCTTGATATAGAAAAAATTATACCTCATCACATATTCTTATTATTTTTCTGAAGAATCTTAAATACGAAAATTTGATTAGTCTCATGGAACGAGATATAAAATCATTCTATCCGATGTATAAATTGTTTCAGAAATTTTATCCATGCTACAATTCACTTACTTATTTCGTGACCCATAAGACTATTTAAATTAAAATATAGATCCCTGGCCTTTGATATAAATACACATTTTTGGCAATGAGGATTGATTATGAACAGTTTCAGCAAGTTCTGTAATGAATTCAGTTCGTAAAGTATATCGGAGAACTTAAGATGTCAGTGTTTAAATATGTGACAAGATATTTGAATTTCGAAAATGCGATTTATTAACTTCTAAATATTAATGTTGATAGTTAAGGGATAAATGGAATTAAAACTGCGATGAAAATACTTTTAATATAGTATATTAAGATATAATAAATATGATGGTGACTTTTTAAAGTATTACTCGGAAAGCATTTTTATAGTAAAACTAATAATGGGAATATAATCATTTGATCTCAAAAATGCATCTAAATACACATTAATTAAAAAAAATGAATAAATTGGTCCATAAGTTTTCAGGATGCTAGTAATTATTCCGGAGATAAATAATACAAAAAAAAATATATAATACAAATAAAGAGGAAGTAGATTTTTAAATTCTAAGCAAATGAGAGAACTAATGGACAAACGTTTAGTATCCTAAAAACTTAAATAAAATAATCATAGACTAGCAAACTTCAGTGACCAACTGTTCGTCCAAATTATTAATTTCATTAACTTCACTACTACAAAAAATAGTTGAATTTGAATTTTTTATCATAATAAGCGAAGATAGTTATTTTAACTTGAAATTGTACAATAAATAGAGCATTTTATTTAGGTAAGTTTATGCATAAGTTATAAATTCCATGGTTAAATTGATTCATTAATTGAGATTGGGAAACTTTGTCAATAATTTTCTTTATAAAGAATGTACAGTAAGCTAGAGTTTTTAAAAGTTATTGTGAATATAAAAACTCGTTCAGCTTCGTTAATTTGGATTGAATATAATTTCTAAAATCATATTTTAATTTTACTGTCAGGGATTATCAATTAGGGATTCTTTCAATATGTGCTGGAGTATTTAATGGATTAATGCAATATCATTATATACTTTATATTCAGTAGTATGACGGATATAAGTGACGCCCTTGCATAATAACAATTTTTTCGCTCCTATTCAACATCATTTTTTTAGAAAAATAAATGGTGTCAGTGTATAATGTTATGAGACAAGAAAAGAAAAAGTATTTATTTAAAACATCATCGCCAAATGCTTTCTTAATTGTTGATTGCAATGCATGCTCAAAATTGCGATCACGTACTAGCGCTTGCACAGTAGCAACGAAGAATAGTTGAAATACAAGGTCCTCAGTTGAGTCAACTGCAATCTCACAAATAATGTCCGTATAAGAAGCGATCGATGCTCAACATGTTTCGCAGTTGGGGAATGTGACTGGTTCATTATGTCCATTTCATTTCCCTTCAAAATTGACATCCAGGTAAGCAGGATATGACCACTTTGGAATAGGCTAGGACTTCATCATACTGATATCGCATTGGGTTACACACAAGGCATTAGTCGGCAAATTTTGTAGCAATTCTAGTAAAAGCTCTTACAGGAAAATACGCTATTGATTCTCGTTGGTCAGAAATATGAGAAAATTGTTCACAATATCCATACAAACATTCTTAGGGATGAGATTTTAGAATGATTTTAGAATGAAACATTCACTACAGAAATATTTTTAAAGTAATTGATAACGCGATTTCCTAGCATTATAAAATTCTAAGGAATAAAATTTCCGTTTATGTTTCCATTCCCTTTGATAATGTTGAAAGAAAGTTTCCTTTCCTTTTCTACCAAAGTTTTTGAGGTACATTTCACACAAATGTTTTGAGGTACGCAATGACAAGATATTAATTAATATATCCGATATGCTGAATATTTATGTTCGTTTTTGTTTGATGTTTTATCATCATGTTTTAACGCAGTTAATATGCATTGGGCATAGTAACATGTTTCCAACCATTTAAATGTTAGAATGAATTGTGGACTTTGCTATGAAATCTATAAGAGATCAGAAACTGAAGTTACACCACCATGTGAAAGAAAAAAGTATATTTTATGACAGCGTGCAATTAGATTTTTTTATTACTAGCCAAATGACCCTTTCCTTAAATCCTTGTCTTAAAATTATAGATCTTATTGAATACCTGACACAATAGAATTATCTTAGAAATTCAATTTAAAAGCATATTTACATTTTAAATAATTCCTGATTTCTTCTTTAAAAATCTGGATAGTTATTTTGGAATATTCTTTAATTTCATAAATATTGAAAAAAAATCTCAATTATTATGGACTGCCATGAAAAAATAAATTTTCTTTACAACAATTTTTAGTTTTAATACATCTTCGTCTCAATACAAAGAAAACAGTTCCATTTTTATTTTTATTTCGTTGTGGTTTCACGAAACGTAACTGTATAAGGAATGCTCATGCATTCTTTAAACTTAACAAGTCTAAGATTACTAAAATTACATGAACAAAATAATTAATACTTTAATGACGGAGTCATGAATATGAAGCTATTCATAAGACAGATAAATTAAACAATAAAATATTCAGGGTAACAAGTTGGTCACCAAGAGTTGGAAGATGGTAAATAAATAGGTTTTTTTTTCAATTGGATATAAATGTTTTTATTCCAACTAGTGGAAATAAATTTTTTTCCCCATAAGATACCTGGTATTCAAAATATAATGATTGATTTAACACTGCTCATTAAATATACTTTATTAGCATTTAATTTTTTTATTAAAATGAATATATCTTCATTCATTGAAAAGATAGCAGACGTCAAATTGCATTTATCATTTCTAAAAAAACTAGAAATAATACTCAGTTCTTTACAGGCAATTTTCTTGTTATTAAATCCAAAATGCAATTTAATACAGCATTAGACTTAAAAGCTCTACTTATTTTTAGAGAGCAAAGTATTGCTTAAACTTTTTTTTCATGAACTGGTTTATGAGTACTCATCATTTTACGGTTCGTGAAGCAAAAACCTATCTGATGTTCAATGAGAAAAATTCTGAAAGTCGTTAACGGTTTTTTATCCTTAGAAGCTGTATTTTAACAACTGGTAATATACCGTAATGAGTTTCCGATGATGCATTTTTGCTTGATAAAACCAGTCTAGGCCTTTCAGTATTTATTTTATTTCATTTATTTTGCTATAATTTGATAAATTTTCTACTTGCTTTTCCTGTGAAGACCCGAAATAATATACTCAATTATAAATGATATTCATTGAATCTGACAAATAGGGGAAGTAATTCTATAAAATGCATGTAGCAGAAATTTATTTCATGAAAGGAAAATTAAATAATATGTCTTGCTTTAAAGGAAGGATTTATTTTTTCTCCAAACCATCTTTAGTACAGGAAAACTCATTTATTTTTAAAGAATGGATATTTTATAGAATAGAAGTGTTTGAACATATTAAATCGTACCAATTCGATACTATTAAACTACAAAAGAAGTTGAATTTCACCAATAGAGGATTTTCGATTCATTCACTTACTTAAAAATAAAATTTTTAAAGAAGTTTCCGTATATAGGACTCGAAAATTTATTTATGATTCATTTATATAATGATTCCATTCCCTGCATTTATTAAAATGTATATAGATGAACATTTGCTTCTGTAATAGATAACTACCGAAAACACGCAATTTTATTCAATAATAGTTATCTCTGAGGAATTCTTCTTTTGAATGAGACGACTTTTCATAAATTAAACATATGTTTAGGAAACTTCAAATTGTCGTTTAATGTCTTTCTGAATAAAATTATGGAAATAGAGTGCACTGGTGGTAAAATCATACTTTCAGGCTCTGTTTGCTTTTATCATATCTTCATTTTACTTTAAAACAAATAAAAGGCCAAAAAAGACAGCTGGATCATTTATGCATTTGCCCTCATTAGGGTCTTCTTTATTGATGAAAAACAATCAAAAGTTGTAAAATAAAAAAGTTCCAGCAATTCATTGAATTCCCTATCATAGAAAATACAAACAAAACAAAATTAAGATTCCAAAATTAGAATGTAATATTTAATAGCGAAAATAAGTTGCAAAATAAATATTGCAAAAGGTATAATTGATTTTATGAAACTATTAAATGTTAAATAAAATTGATTAAAGTTAAACAACTAAGTAGTTTTGTTTAATTTTTTTTGAAAAATAAAAGAGAATTCAAAGTATTCCCGATATCTATGTGAATGTATCAACCATTGATAAATTTAATTATTTTGATTCTCTTCTCAGTACAGGTAATGAAACCCATGTTTTGATACATTAATTATTATAGCTCTAAATTTCAAAATATTTCAATCAACGCTTCAATCATTTACTTTACATTAATTTCTTATTTCAGCAATATTTTGAAATCGATATTTGTTTTAATCATTTAGATTCACGACAGCGTACTAATGCTCATAATTATATTTAAGAAGGTATTTGTTATTTATAATTATTATAATAATTAAATTAATATAATGGAATAGTTTTGAAATTGAACACTTAAATTTAAAAAATAATTCATATTATCCTTATATTCAATAATCAATAGTATTTGTATTCAATTTCAATTATTTCAACAGCAGCTAAGCTGTTTAGTCGACATAGATAAAGAGCTTCACCCACCTACCCGCATTCTCACAACCAATTGACTTACGCATCTGATTAGTTTATCTTAATGGATTTAAATCGATTTCAATGACAGTTGCAAATCGAGTTTGCGTAAAAAAAAATCAGGATAAATTTAATGCCCTATATGTGGAAAAAAAAACCCCTCAATTATTTTTTCTGAAATGAAGTTAACTTAAGCATAATTAAGAAAAAGCAATCTTCATAACTATCATTATATTTGTTTTGAAATTTAAGATTGAACAAACCTTTTTTAATATCACAATAAATATACCTCAAAATGCTCTATAACCATACATTTAGTAGAAAATATTCGAATAATGAAACGATAGACATGCAAATAAAACACCAGTGTAATACATCATTTCCTACATAATACATAGTTCTTAATTTGATTGCATTGTTAAATCCAAAAGAAGCATTAAAAAGAAATTAGATAATCATGTTTCAAAATTATGACGGAAACAGCATTCCGTTCGTAGTAATTCATACAAGGAATATCAAACTATTTTCTTGACTCAACATCTGAAATTTTTCTCAAAAATGTTTTTAGTTAATTTATTTGCTCAGAACAACATTTAATTGAAATATTTTGATTTTTCTTATCTTAAGTTTTTTCTGCCCTCTTTATTATTTTTTGTATTTTTTAAGTTTAAAATTTCTGTTTTTCTGTTTGTATTTATATTTTTTAAAGCTTAACATTTATATCTCCAAAATTTATATCTTCTCGAAAGTCCTTTTGAATCACGAATAAATATATATATAAATATTCATAAATTCTCTCTCTCTCTCTCTCTCTCTTTATGCATATATATACAATATAATAGTCTCTCTGAGAGAAAAAAAATATTAGGTTGAAGGAATTATTGGTTGCATAAAATTATTGAAATCAATAAAAATCAAATAAAAACATATAAATATCAAAAATATATATATAAATATCAAATAAAAATATTTATTTCATGTAACGACACTGACTACAGTATAAGACTATTCCAAACAAAACAATTAAGATTTTATCTAGTAACTCATATTTTTTCTTGTTTTTAGACTGGACATAATATTAATTGGAACTTTGCCTTATTTGAAGATATTTTTAATAGCTCTATAATCTCAAAAAGAATATAGTTTAAAGATTTGATGAAATCAATATAGTCTTCTGAGATCGAAACATTGAAAGAGTTTGTGTGAAGATTATCTAAAAAACGAAGAATCTTTTCTTATCATAAATCGTTAATCGATCCTATCATCTTATTACAAGAAGTGTTGCTGAAATGTTCTGTATTTCGGAAGAGATACCATTTCAGATAAATTGGATATTTTATTTAATCTCATTGAAGCAGCATTAAAATTGGATCTAAGAGATCTTGCTTCAGGGACATGTCGAATTATTATTGTTATTATTATTATTATTGCAATTTATGTAAAGCATTTATCAAATCTTAAATGGCTTAGACTTCTTTTTTTATAGCCACAAATTCAGCAGAACAAGTTTGATTCCGAAATATTTTAGCTATTATTCTTTTGAATTAAGCGCTGTTTTATTAAGTTTTAACAATTTAAAAAATAATATATTTTAGGTACATTATTAAATTGTCCTTATGTGGAATTCTCCTCATGAAGCTGGCATCATTAATTCTAAATATACTACCAATTGATGCTTTGAACAAAAATTATTAAATTATATTTAATGAAAAATGCGTATAATACTTGTGAAACTATTTTTTATGTTTTTAGGAAATGTTTATGGAATCAGGTTAGCAAAGAATTAATTTATTAAAAAAGTTCTATATGTGAGAAATATGAAGGTAATATGATCAGTGTTAGTAACACGGTTCATGATGATTTCAGCAATAATTAAAGCTTTTCCCAAAAGGATGTTTTTATTATAAAAATAGAAATTGAGAGGATCTTAAATCAGCTCACAGAGATAGGTTAGCCCAAAGGCATTCTTTCATTAAGAGGAAATTTATCTGAACCAAGCAGAAAAATTCCTTAAACGCACATCAATGTTCTGATCTGGTTAAAGTATTTTGCTAATGTAGGATATTCTGCGCCATTAATTATGATCAAGACAAATATTTTCAGGTACTGTATAGAAAATTACATCAGAAATATTCCTTCAAAACCATTCAGGAGGATACTGGATAAAAGTGTTCATAGTTCTACACAACAAAATGGATTGAAGTTAAAACTAGAAGCTACTTCTGGACATTAAATGCTACAAATAAAATCATCACGATATGTGTTCAGTTTGAGGATAATATATTCGTTGAATCAAAGGTGGGTCTTATGAAGAAAGATAAAATCCTGTATATTCTTCAGATTAAAACTTTTGAAAAATCTTGAATTTATTTTTGAAAAGTTTGCTCCCCCGGATGAAAGCTGTTGGACAAACGCAAAGCTAAGAAAATTGTTTACTGATGTGTATATTACGCCAAATAGTTTTTTATTTTTTATTTTAGTAACTGGAATATGGTGGGTTGAGCATTTCATGAATTAGAATCGTGTATCCGTGTCCATTCAAAGGTGTTAACTTAGTACTTTCCGTTTCTTTTTTAATACCACAGATACTGGATAGAAATCGTTGACTTTTTGAGAATTAATTAAGACCTGCAGTCATACCACGGCTTAAATCTAGAACTATGAAAAGCTCTGTGAAAAGGGACATTTCTGAATTTTATTGCTCTCTTTACAACTTAATCTGTTAGAACATGGCTGAACTATTTTACAGTTTCATTAAAATAATTCATTATTGTAATAATTAACATAAAACATTATATTTAAATCATTGCAGAATCACTAAACATAAATAAATGGAACCGTGCTTGAATAAAGATAGAAATCATGAAATGTTCCGTAATTTCAGAATCTTTAAAAGTCATAATACATCATTTTCCTAATAAAGTTGCAATTAGCCTTTTTCTTCAAACTAATTAATCAAACATTAAAGGCAATATATCAAAACATGAATTATATATATAGTGTTCATTAATTTTTGGTTAAATTGTCAAATTTATTAAAAAACAAAACGGCAAGCAAAAATCAGTAAATATTAGAAGTCTAAT
>JAPMOR010088780.1:482520-539208 GCA_026543865.1 Argiope aurantia | reverse complement strand
CCGATGATTAACATAATTTTGCCTCTTAGAAATATTTTAAACAATTATTTTAATTATTAAAAAAGTTAATTTTATTTTACTTAATGTAACTTTAATGGCATGCGTTGAGCATTTAATGCGAAAATAATATTTTCTGAGATGTCATAATGTTTTAAAATATTGAATGCTTACTTATAACTCGTGTTTAGTCCGGCATTTGTAGAGACTTTGACATTTTATCAAAATTAAAATTCATCCTATCTTGATTAACAATATAGTTGACAACATTTACTTAAAAGATTGAATCTTCAAATGCAAAAAGTTGAGTTTACTCTTTGCTGTATTTTTAGTGTTAAATTGTCTACAAAAATTAAACTTATTACTAAATATTATGCTTGCCATTGGCATATTGTTCAGATTTTTTAAATAATAAAATTAAAATTAATATTCATAATTGCGGAATTAGCCTTTTTTAAAGATACACCTTTACGAGTGAAAAACATATTGTTCATCCAATTAAATAATTAAGAAATTTATTCATTTTCCAATAAGCGGCATTCCTCTTAACTTCCAGGATATAGGACTTATTTTCTAGGTAAATTATTGTTATTGTTAAAATGTGAGTTTCGATTATCATCATTTATATAATTGAATCTTCTAAATTTAATTTTTGCACTTTTGTTATTATAGTGTTAGTAAAAAATGTGTAGTATTGAGTCTTAAAAGAGACTCAAAATAATTACTGGAAGTAAAAATTACGAGGAAGAGTTTGTGACGAAACAAATGATAGTTATCATAGAAGATAGAAAAGAGAGAGAAGATCAAAACGAAAGCAAGAAGAACGAGAATTTGAAGAAAGAAAAATTAAAGAAGAGTGGGAATTGCAGGAGAAAAAGGCACAAGAAGAACGAGAATTCGAACTTGAGAAACTGAAGCTGCAATATTCCAGTGTACCCGTGGATGTCGAATTGCCAACTCCCAAGATAGAACTCAGGCACATGATGCAGAAATTCGATGAAAAGAACAGTGATATCAGTTTATATTTGCTGTTGTTCGAGAGGCAAGCCGAGTGGGCTCAAATAAAACGAGAAGATTACGTGTCGCATCTATTAAGATTATTGCCAACGGATATAACCCAACTCATCGCTCGAGAGCCAATCAAGAAAGTTAAGGACTATGACCACATCAAGAGTTTATTAGTGAAACGATTTAAACTCAGCCCGGAAAAATTCAGACAAAAGTTTATGACTCATTTTAAAAGACCGGAGACTACCTGGTGCGATTTTACTTACGAACTTAAAAATTATTTTGAGCAATGGATTCAAGGATTGGAAATAACTACTTTTGAAAGTTTGTCGGGTTTAATCGTAACAGAACAGATAAAGCGAAAAGTACCTACGGATATTAAGGAACATTTTATTGATGTTTGGTCACAATTCACGAGTCCAAACGAAACTGCAAGCAAATTAGATGATTATGAAAATGTGCGATCAAACATTGTGAGGAAAAAGAAAGAACTACATCAAGAGAATAACTGTTCTAAACATCAAACCTACGACGAAAGAGAAGAGAGACATTTCTCGGAGCGGAAATATGTACTCCCGCATCAACGAGAATTCAGAAACAAAAACTTTCATAAAAACGAAACTACAAATTCAAGAAAAGTAACAAGAGACTGTTACGCTTGTGGATTGGCGCATTTTGCTAGAGACTGCCCAAATAGATATAAAAAATCGCAGTTGAGATAATCGGCGACAGAAAAGAAACGGGAAGACATTTTAACCGCAGAAATTCAGTCGGAATTAATTAATGGTGAAAAAAGCTTAAATATCAACCCTTTACAATACGTTGATATTTGTGTGGACAATAGAGAACTGAAAACCCTAGTTGACTCAGGTGCTATGATACCAGTTTTAAATTCTAAATATTTGTCAAGTGAACAATAAGAAAAAGGAAAAATCATTTTATAAAGTGCATTTGGAGAAAGGATTAACGCTACTCTTTCGAGTTTTCAAATATCATGAAAAAATAAAAACAACGAAGGATTTTCCAGGCCTATTGAGATAGTTGCAGCTGTCACGGGTAGAATTCAAGAGCAGTTCATCCTACCCCCCTCTGTATTAAACTTATTGGGAGAAAGCATAAACCACAGCCGCACCCAAAACTCGTCTGAGAAATTTGTTAAAACATTCCATCATCTTTCTTTTTACAGAATGTAAATTTTAAATGAAATTCTTCTAATAATTTTTCGTATTTGAGTCTCAAATCGTTAATATTAAATATTTTTAATTCGATTTCAAGAAGTTGGATGAAATAGATTTAGTTTTAATGTTTTTAGAGTCAGTTTGATATATAAATTCTAGAGATAGAATTATTATTTTTTGAACTGCGAAAGCTCTTAAATTCGATATTTACCAAGCTGAAACTAAAGAAAAACTATCATTTGGTATTTGAAAAAATTCGGTTGTTAAATGACACAAAACTAAATGGAATGGAAAATATAGGATTTTAGTAACAATAAGAATGAAAAATAAAAAAAAAAGATCTTCGACCAATTAATAAATGAAAAATTTATGTCATTGTGACAGCAAATATTTTTTTAATTTAAAATCTTGGCAGTCCACTGAGACAGAAAAAAAAACCTGTTTCGGTTTGCATAAAGTACAATTTGATACAGGTAGGGCGTATAGAATACAACAATCATTTTCAGTTCCCTATTACAATATTTCAAATATTTTTCCTAATTTTTACACAAGAATCTAATCAGAAATCGCATTAGAAGAACTAGGAAAAAAATAAACTAAAATAAAATTACTATTTTGTTAAAAATAGAATCTTAAAAAGGATTTTAAATTTGGAAAAACGTGTACAATTTTGCCCTGATGATATTGGCATGTGAAATTATAAACATAATTCTTTAAGAATATTCTTTAGAGTGAAGGAATCAGGGGATGATAAACACAAATTTATAGCCAAAAACAGCTCATTTGGATTATATACATATTCCACCTTACGATTAAAATCAAAGATTAATTAAAATAAATCTTAAATTAAGAAATTTAAACAAATTAATTAATTGTTATTTCCCTGCCTCATCAAGTAAATGAAGCAAAGGAAAGATATAATCAAATCAGTAATAAAACCACTCATGAATGAATTCATAACAAAAAAAATCAAAATTATATCCATGAATTAGTTAAAAAATAATGTAGTTTCAAATTGAGAAAAGTTATGGACGTAAGATAAATTTTCATATCAAAAGTAAAAATAAAGCTTTAGTTTGGTTTAAAGTGAAGATTATTTAATTAACATATATTTTGAAAAGTATACCAGAGAAAATTAAATGCCGTGCCGGTTTTGGTCCTAAGATTTGTTTACAAATTAAAAATAAGCTTAATCATAAAATAGAAGAAATGCATATTTAAGAGTTTGTATAAGTTTATTTTTTCAGTTTAAGTTTATGAAATTTTTATTTACTAATAAGAAAAATCTTGTTTCATTTTTATTCAAATTATCAGAATATCCTGAGACAAATAAAAAAACCCACTTAAACTGAGATAAAAATAAAAATAAAAACATTAAAAAATTGTGATTCTTTAAATTCATTTGAATTTTTCAGTTCAGTTTTTTGTTACTCTCCTTAAAACTATAGGAAATAAAATAAAAAATATTTTATTTTTACTTTAGAAAATTTTTCATGTAACTGTTACTTTCTGAAGATTCAAATTTATTGTTTATGATAGAAAAAAATTTTTGAGTTTAAATATTAATACGATACGCGGTGATTTCCTTATTAAAAAATAAACATTCTCACAAAAAGAAATTCGATTACATATTAAGCAGTTTTTCTTTTTAAGCAACATTTTTTTTTTCTCCTCAAAAGTGTTATTTTCTTCTATACAAAGAAAAGAAGGAAATTCACGAAAAATGTAAGAGAAACGTACTTGAAATTTTTCAAATTAAAAATAAAAATATAAATTAAAAAGCAAAGAACACTTGATAATGACCTATTGATATAAATATGAATAATTATTAGTAAAGTTAAGAAGCACTGATTTATTTAATCAGATTTGTTAAGAAAGGATAAAGTAAAGAGCACTTGGTAAGGGATACTCCATTGATCTAAATGTGAATAATTATTTTTAAAAGTAAGACGTATAGATTTATTTAATTAGATTTATTAAGAAAAATTTCTTACTAAAGGAATTTGTCTTGTATTGCATTTGCTTCTCTGATTTTAGAAACATAAGGAATATATACTTTCATACTTCAGGAGGGTATAGACAAGTTCTGCTAAAGAACTTACTCATTTTTGTCGATAAAAAATAATAAAAAAAACATTAAAAACACAATTAAAGCTTTCTACACTAAAAATTTTTTTCATAATATTATAAGCATAAAAAATGTCGGCGTCAAGATTTTGATGAATTTTTATGTTATAGACCAAGTTTTCTCTATGTTCCTTAGTTCCAAAAAATTCACAGAATGTTGCATGTCTTAAAAAAAGATGCATTAAGTGAATGAAATAACTATTATTTCTGACAAAAATGATTTCTGAAAAATTGATGTAAAATTACCCTTTTTTTTCTCTTATTGCATTAAAAAAATGAATTTTTTATTATGTATTATTTTTTTTGGACAGAATGAATCCAACATTTTATATGCTGATCAACCTTTACTTTACGTTTACTATATTTTTGAGTTTCTGATTTATTGTGGTTACAACATATGAATAAAGTGATATATTTATTTTTATTAACTCATCGTTGATTTTGTATAAAATTTTAAACAAATATATTATCGCGAGGGAAAAAATCACATGCTCGGTCTCTCAACCTTGATGTGTCTTGATTGTATTGCTCATATCCAATGGACGGACTTCCGACAAAACTCAGCTTACGGATTTATTCAGAAATCATTTTTGTCAGAAATAATAGTTATTTCAAATGCATCTTTTTTTTAGTTATAATTATGTAAGTTATGCAACATTCTATGAAATTTTTGGAACTAAGGAACATAGAGAAAACTTGGTCTAGAACATAAAAATTAATCAAAATCTTGTCGCCGACATTTTTGATGCTTATAATATTATTCGATTTTACGCTCCGTAAATGAAAAGACATATCGTTCTGTATATTTGAACTTACTAGTTGGAATATATCCTAAATTAATTTCCAAGATATTTCTCTTATTAAATGTTATTTTAATAGCATTAAAAGCTATTAAATTATGATCTCATATATAAAATAATATAATTATTTCGTAGTATATATTTTATTAAATTTTATTTAAATAATACACTAAATTATTAAATGGAAACATGATGTCAAAATAACACTTAAGAAACGCATTTTGGAGTAGGAATGTTCCTTATTTTCCATTACTGGAAAGCAAAATTCATAGTTTCTTTGTACAAGGTGTGGATTACATATTCCTATTTTCTTTCAAGAGAAATAGATAAAACCTTTGTATCAAATATATAAAATATTTATGTTAGGGCAATAAGACAAAGTAATAAAACTATATAAAGAGTAATTTAAAGAGTACACGATTTATTCAAAAAGGGTATTAAAATCTCAGTGGCTTACTGATATAGCACTTCTCATAAAATCTCGAAATCTTGTTACATGATCTAGTTTTTTTTATAGTAGTAATGAGCTATTTTGCATTATATTTTTATATTTATTTCATTTTATAAATGCTTTAGCTATATATTTTTTTATGATTTCAAAAGAATTCTAAACATGATTTAATTAGATTAAAGAATTACCGTTGATACCTTTATGTCTCAACTTTTGTGACAAGATATTCTCTATTTAGATTCTAGATTAGATCCTATGCTAAAATCTCTTATGATGTTTAACTGTGTCTTCTACGAAATAATAAATAAATAACGTAGCACCAAAGATGAAGGTAGAAATTTAGAGTAGATAATAACGCCTAAAAAATATAAGCCTCCATATAAAATTCAAAAGATGGCAAAGAAAGTAAAGCTTACACGAGCAAGTAAAATATTTTTTATTGGTTTAACTATAATATTTTATACAAAAGTGGGTTATTACATTAAAGTATTTTATATGAAAGGATTTACATCCCCCAAAACACACTGTCAATCAATTTATATTACTATAAATCTGTAGCATTCTGTGATCAATAGAATAAATGTCTTCGTTAGTATAACAACGAAAAAGATCGCCCTTTCCAAAAAAAACCCATCCATGTGGGTTTTAGTTTGATACTCAAAGTTGATTAAAAATA
The DNA here is from genome assembly GCA_026543865.1 of Argiope aurantia. Lineage (NCBI taxonomy): Eukaryota > Metazoa > Arthropoda > Arachnida > Araneae > Araneidae > Argiope > Argiope aurantia. Next base: position 532,971 of record JAPMOR010088780.1, on the reverse strand, counting down.
AAAGATGAATTATGTAAAATAATTATAATTAAAACTAAAAGCCGTACACAATATTAAAAAAAAAGCATTGAAAGAAACCGAAAAAAGAACAAAGAAAGCTGATTGTTTTGAAAAGCTGTTACACCAATTTGGAAAACAGAAATCGCATCGCCAACAATGTCAAGGTCTTCTAATTCTGATCTCTCTCTTCTCATTGTCGCAGAATAAATCGAATACGATGCACGAGAAACTAGTTTTTACCATCGTGTGAAACTTAAATTCTATCCCATATTCCTCAGCGAAGAAGAATTGTTGATGAAGATCGCAAATAATTCATCTAAAATTGCTAATATACGTTATTATCTTTTTTTTTGCCAATAAGAAAATTAATTTTCTTATTTAAAATAATGATCTGAATGTTCACAAGCTCTGTTTCAATATTCTATTCCATATTATTCTAAATCGTTACGATTGCCGAAATATTTAGTACATTTCAGCACATGTTCGGCTTAGCATAATATTACTTGTAGCAAAGGCATAAATGTAATTTCTATTATCTATTTTTGTTTTATTGTTGATTTTTAAAATATTTTATTTATCATTATCACATTAATATTCAGTTATATTACCTAAATATTTAAAAAATGACAAGTTTAATGTACCATTCCCTGAGCCCCAAACACTGGCAATATTCACCAAATGTTATTTTATATAAAAGTTTATGCATTTTAAATACGTTATAAATGATTACGTGATTCTTTTCCACCCTCCGTTTCAAAACATATTGCAATACTATAACTGTTTAACAGAGTTCAACCAATACAAAAACTGCACCGATTTCTTCCCTTTTTAAAAATACCCATCTATCAAAACATTCCACTTTTATTATACAAGCACACCTTAAAACTAATGCATTTTTGATAAGATGTCGCTAATCAAAGTTCTTTCATCTGTAAATTAATATTACTGATATAATGAGAAAATTTCTAATCTGTTGGCTGTCTCCCTAGTGATCTGGGCCTCCTTGTTTCGGGCATGGTTGTTCCTTACCCTGTGTTCTATCTGTGAGGTGTGTGGAAGAGCCCTCCTGTAAAAAGGGGTAGTGCACGCTAGTGTTTGAGTGACATCTCCATATGAGCTAGAAGTCAGATTTCTGCCCTCGGGGGCTCAGGGAAGAACCCTCAGAAGCTATTGCATGCTTCTTTCCTCAATCTTTTGGACTTGGTTTGAATTGGTGTTCAATCCAAGAGGATAAGCAACAACAACAAATTACTAATCTTCGAAAGCGGCTAGTTTTAAATGAAAGTACACTCCTAAAAATATTTAGAATAAGCGTTTTTACTACAGATGAAAGAAGCTTTAAATAAAAGCTGAATTGATAAAATGAAATTTATGGCGAAATCAAAAGGAACGGGTAATCTGTTCTTACTATTGAAGCTTTGTGCGCTTTGAATAATACGAATTATTAACTTTTATTCCCAAAAGATTGAAAAGAAATTAGTAAAATAATTTCAAGATGAATGGAGCTAAGCTGGCAGACTATACTACAGTATCATAAAATTAGAATATATCATCGAACTGTTTCTATGATATATGATTTTATAGTTTTGACATTATGTAACACAACATTTTAAATTCAAGTTTATTTTTTCGTCCTTCTTACTTGTTGTTGCAAAGTAATGGCTCAGAGAAATTGACGCAGAGCTGTAAACTTTTGAGTGCTCAAGATGTCTATGGCGAACTTTTCTGCGTTGTTTACAGACTTTACGTTGACTTTTATGTGATTTTCAAAGAGCAGAAACACTCAAAAGTGTTGAGTTTATTTCAGAAAATACAACTTCTACATTCGCAATTTTTTTTTCTGGCTTCATTTCCAGTTTGTTTTTAACTGAGTGGTATCATACATTTCGACTACTTTTTATTTTCCTCGGTGGGATTTATAATAAATTAAAATGTACTTCTTTCCTAAAGTAAACAGATAGATACTCGCACATTTTTTTTCGGCAGCGAGGACTTCTCTGAAAATAGAAACTTTAATATCTCCTAAGGTTCTGAGTGCATTCAAATAACAGGTTTCCGCATTTTTCATTCCTTTCTTACAATTGAGGTTGCCTCATCACTTTCAAAATAAACTTTAACTCTTGGAAATATTAGATAGAAAAACTCAAATATTTTGAATTATTAGCCACTTACTGTTTTTGACGATCAATTACATCGCTAGTCATATCGGCTTTGTTTAATTTAGATTATATCTCTGACGCATCGCTAAAATGTTTGTCATTTCAAAAGCAATGCAGTTTTGAGCATTGAATTTTAAATTACATTAGACATTAATGTATTGCGGTTTTATACCCTTGCACTTGTTCTACTTATTGTGTGTAAGAATAAGATAAAGGACAGTATAATGTCATTAAAAACTTTAGTGCCTAAATAATATGTTTCAAATCCATTTTTACCTTATATGACCTTTTATGATAATATGATTTCAGTTTTTTTATTCCTTATGTAATAATGTTCCTTATGTTTCTGTGTGAATAAAAGCAGAATGCTTCTTCATTTAATGGAATGCAATGGAAACAAATTACGCTGTTTGAATTTTAAAGAATTGGTCAGAATATTCTTTTAAATTAAGTGCAAGGTTTTATATAAATTGCGCAATAAAGTATTTAGAAAAATTGTCAAAATTCAAGGAGAAGGCTGTACTATTAAAGAGATGGCATTTGAAATTTAAAATGATGCAGGATACAGTTTTTGCAACAACATCTTCGGATGTCGATTTGGGAAACACCAAATCTTGTTTAATTTTTAATTAATTAAAATACAGTCTAAAATTTCAAAAAAAAACCACATTTACAATTATACATCTTTACTATCTATCGTGTAACTGACCTAAATTGCAAAGCTATAGATCAGAGAGTCTATTACATAGAGTGCAAAAATGCGGATGCATAAACGCACACACACATACATATATATAATTCTTCCTTATTGATGACTAGCCGCCTTTGGCGACCAGCCGGTTCACCAGTATTACCACTCGCTACAATTTTCAATTAAATATTTTAAGTAACTGGTCTCTTAATAGATTCTCAAACAAAACATTTTTAATATTCAAATTTTGATAGTCATACCAAACTTATACAGTTGTTTAGATCGTTTCGTTCAATTTACTATATACAGTGGTGGCCAAAAGTGTGGACATTTTTTGAAAGTTTCATGTTTTTCAAATTTGCGTGCTTGTAGAATATATTAATTTTCACTTCAATGCAAATGTTTATATATCAAATTAAAGGTAATTTAATGAAAAATTTAATAACAAAAACAGTATTACAATATCTGTATTACAAAAAAAGTTACGCTCATTTTAGTAAGATCTATCATAGATTTGCATTTTTTTAAAGTGATACTTACACAATCAATACTTAGTAGGATAACCCTTATTTTTTAAGACAGCTTCACAGCGTCTTTTCATCGAGTGAACGAGTGTTTGGAGTTCATCTTTCGTAATCACATGATGCCAAGAATCAATTATAGATTCAATAAGTTGTCTTTTATTGGAGGGACGTTTTTTTCGTACATGAATTTTCAAACGTCGCCACAAATTTTCAATTGGATTGAGATCAGGGCTGTTTCCTGGCCATTGTATACATCTATGCCTTTATTTTAAAACCATGAAATCCTGAAACCATTCAATCCTGAAAAATAAATGGTGCTTTGTTGGGGAAGGAATCCCTGATGGAAGGTATCAATTTTGGTTCCAGGACAATTTCGATGTATTTTTTGCTATTCAGGATGCCATCAATCACTTGAATTCGGCGCACACCATCTTCAGACATACATGCCCAAATCATGGCATTTGTTGTTGTTTTTATAGTTGCTTCAATGCAATCAGGATGAAGCTATTCTCTTACTCTACGTATCACGTATTTTCTACCATCACTACCAAAGAGCGATATTTTAGTCTCATCGCTCCATATTACTTGCTTCCATTGATTTTCTGACCATTTAATGTGTTCTTTTGCCCACTTACCTCGTTTTTCGAGTTGCTTTTGATTTAAATGTGGTGTTTTTCCTTGGTATTCTAGCTAGTAGTCCAAATCCTAATAACCTTCTTATTTTTGTTCTTGAACTTACTGCAATACCCGCTGCATTCATTTCACATCTAATGGCATCTGATGAAATTTTTCTATCTTGAAGGCATAGCCGTTTAATTTTTCTATCGGCAGTAGCAGCTGTACATTTTTTTCTGCCTGATTTGGCCTTATTTTCCACTGATTTCATTTTTTCGTAACGTAAACAGAACATTCGTAAACCAGAACAAGTCACTGAACCACCAACTTGTCTTGCAATTTCAGCATAAGAGAGGCCATTTTCTCTTAATATGACAATTCGGCTTCTTTTTGTAGATGTCCAACCAGTTCTTCTTGTTGGTGTTGTTTGTTTAAAATTATTTAATTAAAAAAATATTCAAAAACAGCAATACTCTAATTAATTGTACTAGTATGCATCATTCCGCAAAATATTTACACAACAATAACTCTTTTACCATCCAAATAACCTAAATTATAGTTACAGACATTTGATGGGTCCCCAGAACAGTGTTTGTGATTGGCTAGTACGCTTTTATTACAAAACACGTCATTATTCAAAACGATTTGTGTTTTGATTCATGTTTTTTGTTCTACTAAAATTAGCGTAACATTTTTTGTAATACAGATATTGTAATACTGTTTTTGTTATTAAATTTTACATTGAATTATCTTCAATTTGATATCTAAACATTTGTATTTAAATGACAATTAATATATTCTACAAGCACGCAAAGTTGAAAAACATGAAACTTTCAAAAAATGTCCACACTTTTGGCCACCACTTTATATTTTTCCAATTTGTTGTCATTTCCGGTAAAACTTCAACTTTAATTTAAAGTGGAAATGATGAAATTGCAATTAATATAAAGATATTTTTTTAATAAAACCAAGTGTTTTGTTTTATTTCACATCTTTATTATTATTTATTTATTTATTATTATTATTGAATATGAGCATTGCAAATAGAATCGCTCGGTATTTAAGTCTTATGTGAACTACAAAATATTTTTCATAATTTATGTAATATCTCAAACAATAATTCAACAAAAATTCCTCAAATTGAGCATAAAATTCCGTTTTTAGTTTTGCTTTCAAATGGATTGAAATGAAATCAATAATAATATTTTGTTCCGGCCTATAAATATATTTCAAAAATTATGAAGTCTAAATTTAATGCAGTAAGGTATCATATTCTGAGAAATATTCTGGACACACCAAATTTTAAATAAATGAATGAATGTTTCTATTTCCCACGATCAACTAAGACTTATTTATGAAGTTTTGAATGTTAAAAATTTAGAAAAACTCAACATTTTTATAATTTTAGGCGAATTAATCTTGAGGAACCTGCGCGCTGATTGACGTATTTTCTTTGAAACGATTGATGGAAAATCTAAAATTATCCTTTATTTATTGAATAATGATATTCAAATTTTCAAAATTCAAATTTCAGTTTAAGTGATTGATTTAGTTGATTGGAAATTAACCCTTTTTATTTAAAATATTAGTTTTTCAAGAATATTTTGTTATTCGTGATTTCCACAGCAGAAGCTTTATGTAAAATCAAAAATTCGTTATTGAGCATTTATTGAATCAAGTTACATAAAATATAATCATTTTCCATTTAGACCCTTTAGCAGATCTGTGTCTTACTAAAGGTTTACAAATTAGCTGCGTGTCCCTGATTTGAATGGATATCCTGTTCATATTAAACAAAACGTGCCTTAAAATAAAACTAATTTATTGGATTAATAATATAGAGAGTGTAAAAGATAATAAAATAATTTTTTTTAATTTATTTTTTAGAAAAAATAATATTTCATATTTGTTTCATTTCCTACAGACACGTGCCGAAAATTATATTTTTGCAGATTTCATTTCCAAAAAGATTTAATTTATTTTTAATTGGATCTTTAATCAATGTGATGGCAACACTTTGATAAAAGCTAATTTTTTCCCATGAATGCGAAACTTGCTCGTGCAGCTTAAATTTTATTTTTTTTTGTACGAAAAAAATTGTTGAAAAATATAGTTAAAATATTTATTTGAAAATTCATTAAAAATAGAAATTTAATTTTAAGGTTAAAACATTGGTATCATTTAAAAGATAAATTTTTGATCTTTAACTTGATGTAAACATCTTTTTTGTGCGATACTATTTTCGGAAGTTATAGCAGAAACACGCCAAAATTTCGCTTAATTTTTAAATAAATAAAATTTTCATTAAAAATTCGAAAAAATAACCCCCAGGTGCATATTCCCGGCCTCCAAGGTATACACGTGCCAAATTTGGTAGCTGTAGGTTGAATGGTCTGGCCTGTAGAGCGCCAACACATACACATTGAGCTTTATTATATGTATAGATTAATACTTCGGAAATAGTTGAATCTTAGAAATCCTTTGCAATAACTGTTTTTAAAAGCATTTCATTTTATGAATTATTTATATAATACATGGATGGCAACTCATAATTGACTATCCCATGAAACATTTTCAGGTAGCTAGAGAAATGACGCTAATATTCAATTCAAGAATTTTTCATGGTCATATTAGACATGGATCAATATTTTAAATATAAATTCCATAAATAGTTAGCTATTTAATTACTTCACCATTAAAAAAAGGCAGGGGAGGGAATCTGTTCCTCTTCAGATATCAGTAATCTACAAAAATAATCCAAGTTCAACATGACGAATCTTCAGATCTTTGAAATTATCAAAGAGATCATTAGAGTTTTCTACATATTTAAAGTTGGATCTAATTATTTATCAATATTTTAAAAGTTTTTTCTGAAAGAATTTCATATTCAGCCATTGAACATTTCTTTATTAGAAGTTCGTCTAATGAAATGTAAATGAGACGATATATATTTGATAGATGATTTCTTCTGTCACCAATTTTGGACACTTTTTGTTACCATTCTCTTACAATAAATAATAATTTAAATTTTGATTAATGACGAGTTTGATTAAAGAACAACTGGGTATCAGAATAAAATAGAGAAGTCATTTTGATAAAGAAATCAGTAAAAATTTGGAAAAAAAGTACCCCCCCCCCTTTATTATGCATAATTGACTGTAAATATAATTAGCATGTTGTTATTAGAATTCTCTGAAATTCCTTACTCTGATCCAATAATATAGATTCCTTATCTGTTATACCTTATATCTTACTTATCTATTATTAGATACATTTTCTTGATCTGTTATACCAATAATATAGATAAATATTTAAATTAAATTTATGGCACCCCCATGAAAAATTTAAAAAATATTGCAAAAGATGCGTATTAATTATAGCATAAACTTTAAATTAACTGCTAAATGAATGATCTTATATAATAAATATAATTATGTTTTTAGATTAATTTCTACTTCACGATTTTTGGCAATAATTGGAATTTAACAGTTCCAGTTATTGCAACTGTTGATTATTCTGCTTTAATAATAGCAGGTAAAAATAATCTACATTTAAGTTGTTCTAACAAAAACTTCTATATTAAATATCTAATATTTGAACTGAATGGCATGTTTCTTCATCGATATTTCCTAAGAGTCTAGACAAAAAAAGGAAGTTTAAACGCTCACGCGCATATTTGGGGAAAATAAGTTTATTTACTGCATAATTTATAAGATATTTTGGAAATATGGAAATAAGGAAGCTATTCAGTAGTCCATATCTGCTTTTCCAGATGGTTTGGATAGGTATGTTGAAGTTCTAACGGCCACAACGAATAAATAATAGGGTATGGATTTGTTCAAATAAGCATTCTGCTTTGAGAATGTCTGAACCGTAGCTCAAAGATGGAACGAAATAAGAGAACTAAACTGCTAGACATGCATTTGTATTTAGATATAAAAGCTGTATAAGTATGGCACTTCATACAACAGTAAACTATCAGCTATGTGAAAATTAAATGCCAATAACAGTAAAATATATCATACAAGCTAAATGAATGTAAATGTATTGATAATGTAGCGAGATAATTTTTGAAAACGAAAGTTATAAAAACAATATTATAATTCAGTAGAATCTGTTATTTTTTAAAATTTTTGAATGAAATGTATTTATGCAAAAAGATAAAGGAATTATAATAATGATGTAAATATTTTTAATTCTGACTTTTAAAAGTATTCTAAGTTTTAAAAAAAACTACTTTTTTAAAAACTAATTTTTAAAAAATTGTTTTGACAAATAAGCTAGGGAATTAATTGAAATGTGGTCTCGATATTTCTAATTTTTAATTCTACACTACAATAGCTTAAAAAATTTAGATATATAATAGTTGCTTTAAAGACATGCGTTAATTTCTCCGTATATCTTTATTTGAATTATTAATTATTAAAAGTATGTGATAAAATTTTTTATTTAATATCCAACTAAAGTCATATATGAATGAAACAGAAACATTTTAATCTGTATTTTTAGCTAACAATCAAATTAAAATAATCAATTTTTTAAATTACCTGCAATATAATTTCAAATATGTTTATTTTTGCTTTATATCTCTTTTGTAGATTTACTGAAATATATGGCGAAAAATTATGCGCGGATTTCAATATATATCTATAATTAAGTTTAATGTAACATTTTGATAATATATATTGTGAAAAAGAGGAAAATTTGTAAAAACAGAATCTAATTAATGTTTCCACGAGCCTTCACATGAAGTAAAAAAATTAATGGTTGTTTTAAATAGTAAAATGGCTTTGTAATTTCAAAACATGAAAGTGGAGGAAAAAATTAAATAGAGAAAAGGATCAAGTAAAGTAGCGGTTTACAAAATTGTTCGATTTCATAAATTAAAGTCTGAAATGTTAAATTTCAAGTTTTGAAACAAGGAGAAAAAGTAAAAAATTGTGGAAATAAGATGTAAAAAAAAAGATGCTATGTTAAAAGTTTTGGCATTGTTTTTACAAAGAATAATCACAAAGAAATACATTTCTGACTCAGTGATTCCATTATGATGATGTTCCAAATATAATACTTCCCCCTTATGTGCTTGATAACAACAATATTTTTCTACTTTAACTACGAATAACTCACAGTATTTGCATTTGCATTGGAAATAACTTTATAATTAGAAATAACCTATCTCAATATTATAATTCAATTCTTCTTCTTAATCTGCCACTCATTTTATTGGGGGTTCGTGATTATCTTAAGATATATAATCCTATAACTTTTGTCCTTTTTTATAATTAAAAGAAGGAAACATGAGAAAAATAAAAAAAATGTATAAATTAGAGAAAACTCCAGAGAAATTTTCTATTTATATAACTATTAACCACACGTAAAAATTGTGATTTTATAATTTGAAAATTGTAAACTACTTACATGACAAAGATATGGGGAGTGATGCATACACTTTAATAAAGATCTTATCCACGCGTGGACCTTAGCTAAGACCATGAATCCCATAGATAAATAATAGTTCATATATATATATATATATATATATATATATATATAATGATCGATTGAAGCTAAAATTTTACCCTAAACTTCAGTTTTAATCACCAGTATACACGCTATATTTCATTGATTGAAGTCATTGCATTGATAAGCTATTGCATTTAGATGCGTACAAAAGAAATTTTTTTTCAACATCTTATAGGATTCTACATCTTAGGTCCAAAATCTATATACCAAATCTATTTAGATTTTCACGTTTTGTAGTTATGGAGAAACTACAAAGTAAAGAGTATATTCTTAAAAGAGTTTGATTTCTTCATTAATTTCAGCAAAAAAAGTATTTTTGTTTTGTACGAAAATTTTGTATATTTTGAACAAAAAAACTTTCTTAACTCATCAAATATTACGGTCTGTCCACTGTGGTTAAATTCTTTGTTTGTTCATTGTAGAAATACTTAATAGCGAAAATCATAATATCTTAGTTTCGGAGCTGTGTGTTTAAGTTAAGTATGTTAGGATTCGAAACAATGTTATATATAAGAATTAGAGTTTTAATATGCTTAAAAAATTTTTAAGAATACACAAGTAGAAGAATATTTGAATCCCAGAATCCGTGAAGAAAATACGAGAACAACCGTTTACTCACTAGGTGTCAAGTGCTGTAGATGAGGAGAAGATTTACTCCCTAGCTGGACAAGATCTACCGTAGGGACATTTACAAGGAAATAATAAAAGTCTCTCCTGTAATACATCTTTGGAACAAGAAGAGAATAGCGCAATTAAGTTTCAATGAAATTTAATCTCGATCGTTTTCAAAATGCCGTTAATATTGTGATCCTTTAAATTTCTTACGTTATTTGTGTATTTCCCATCTCAATTCGTTAATGCACCATATATTTTGATTACAATAACATTAAACTAATAGATATGAAGAATCTTGTCTAAAGTGTGAAGTTAAGTAAAATATGTGTATTATAAACTATAAGACGCAAAACAAATGTTTGTTATTAAATAAAAAAAACTGCTTATTTCTGCTTATTATTGATGTTATTAGTTTTGCTTATATATTATTTTATTTTTACAGCAACTGCGGCTTCTATTTTGAATATGAACTTCTTAAGAACATTGGCTTTTATTCCGGGTTCAAGGGAATTTTTTTAAAGGGGGGAGGAGAAACCTAACGCATGTTAGCATTCACGGGATCCTGAACTCGAATGATCTTAGAAATGAGAATGTTAATATAAACATTATTTTTTAAGGACAGATCACTGATATGTTTCCGCTTGATCTTTACATTATATCAGTTTGTAATAACTTGATCCTATAATGCTTATTAAAATTTAGATGAATAAAAAAGTTTGTTAATAAATAAGTTCAAATGACACTTATACTTTAAAAAAGTTTTTTACAACAAAAAACATAATGAATCTGAGATTTAATAATAAAAAAAAACCTCGTATAATAAAGAAAACATTCTCGGTAAGAATATTTTCTTGAGTAAATTAATTTATCTGTAAATGAATTTACATATAAATGAAGTAAATTCGTTATATGAGAGTAAATGATTCAGATTATCTGTCATCTCCAAAATCTCAGGTTGATGAAACTGTCGTTAGTTATCTCAGTATCCATTTAAAGACTATATACAGGATATATTATTGACCCATCATTGGATCAAGACCATTATTTCTGCTCTTAATACCTAATGACATCGGTGAATGACGACCTAGCAATCAGTCATGGTTTCTGCTTTTTTGTTCGTTTTGATGCATGATCGTTATTTTGCGAAAGTTCTGTTTACGCCTCAATAAGCGCCATTTCTTCGGCCTTTTAGTGACATATCACTGAACCAATTTCTTGACATTGTTAATGTGTTGCAACTGAACTGATTTATTTAACTTAACATTAACTTAACTGAACATTAACTTAACTCTCCACTTTATCTATTATCATTATAAAGATTATAAATAATTGGTGTAAAGGTGTAAAAATAAGTTGTCTAACGAATAGTAATCTATAAAGGAGGACTCATTTAATGAGAGATAATACAAAATCACTGAAACTTGCATAGTGTCCATTTAATAAAAATCAAAAATGTTAAACTGATTTTCAATGTTTTATATTTTAATACTTTTTTTTTCCTGGACTATCATCTAGTAGTTCTTTTTAGTTAAAACTACTAAGAAAAGGATCTTAAGAAATGCCGTGCCTCTTATTTTTCCAACTTAAAGAAGTAGATGATATAAAAAAATCATTTTAGTCCAAATAATTAACTGTTCTCATTATTACAGTGATGTACCTTGAAAAGATAAATCGGAAAATGATTGGTATTGTCAGCTCTTCTTATCACTTGCTGAGTAATATTTAGTCTTTAAATATATGCATAATATATCCGTTTAATATATGTAAGTTATATGTTATTATATATGTTAATTTTTTATATGCACAATATGTCCTTTATAATGAAAAGTTTGGTACCTTATGCCATTTCATACGAATTCTGGAACATATTCTTAATATTAAATTACAATATGTGCTACAGCCGTTCACTTCTTTTAAATTCAATAATTAGATATTTTGATATTTGTTTCTATTTTTGAACATATATTAACACAATCCCAAACTGGTATGCCTAGAAACCATTTAGGTATTGGGAATTTTTAAAGCTTTGATCACTGGGTGTGTTTAATAATTGAACATATAACGCAGACGTTTAAATTACGATTCATATATCTCACAAAGTTAGACAACAAAACCTCAAATTCTGCGTACCTTATCAGAAAATTGCTAAAATATGCGTGATATAAGAAAAAGCACAAACTTCAAATTCAACACTCATTACTAAACAGTTACTTAAAATAGAAAAGCGATTTACGTGCTTAGAACGGTTGAGGCGCAGTGAGATATTCTAAGGGATTAGATTAGACAGAACGTAAAAGAAAACTCCTCTCAGTAAGCTGGAATGCAGAGGTTGATTCCTTTAGAGTTACATTCTTGAAACATAATTTTTGTTATTAGAAGAAATCAACATTAAAACTTGAAAATCACTTAACAGCCCCTAACTTTTTAGATATCGAAATTATCGATAAACTACAAATACAAAAATACAAATACTTAATAAGGCACTAATTTGGCTAATTGGATTTACTTTTCTATCTTCACTAATAAGAAAGTTATAGCAAATTATCTACCACCTTTGAACTAGATGAACTGTTTACTAACGAGAACTTTACATTTCTAACAATATATATATATATTATATATTATTGTTTTATTTTCTTTTTCATTTGTTACATTTTTTGTAGGCTGTCATGTTAGATATGCAATATTTTCTATTCCAAAAGAATAATAATTAATTTCAATATCTCTCTTCTGAGAATATTGAGTAATGTATTCTTAAATATAACTATTCCTTAATAAGAAATATAAAAATGATGTCAACAGCATTAGCATTCTTAACAAATTAATCTTTAATTTTAATTCTTCAACATCTTTTGTTTTATTTCTAAATAAGAATTTATATATAATACTTAAACTTAAAAACTTATACAAAACTTAAAACAAAAACTTAAATATCTTTCCAAACAAAAACATTACGAATATTTGTATGAGAATATATTGTTAAAATAATTAAAATTTAATTTTATTTATTTTCTCTGAATATAAGCCGCCAATCCTGTCTGAAATGACTGTGCTAATTTAATTTGTAAAATAAATAATATACTTCCCTTTAACGTCATCTTTAATTGCAAACTAATTTCCTTTAATGAAAGTTATGTGCCTTAAATGTCTCTGTTTCATGAAGTATATGTTATGTGCCAGTACTCGTGTCTACACCTAGAAAGAGCGATAATTAGTTTCCTAAGCGATAATTAATTTAGCGATTAGTAGTATTATGAAGAATTTTTCAAATTTCTGTTTACATTTTCAACGCAATTTGATGACACTGCCTGATTAATAATTGATTCTTGAGAGCACGCTTTAATTGGATAAAGATATAGTTCGCGAGAGACATGTGAAAATTAATATTTAATCTAAATCGATATATTGCCGTTTTACTGTAATGGTTGATAGAAACTGACAGTTTTTACATCTAAGAGAACATATAGGAATTAAAATATTAAAATTTTTATTTTTTAAAAAACCACATAAGTCAAAATTTTATTTTTATTTAAAGAATCTTTGTAATAGAAAATATAGGCTTATGTGCTATATTTAAAGAAATAAAAGTGGTTTTGATTTTTTAGGGTACCCTGTATCTGTGAGAATATGAAGCACAAATTCGCTTTTTATTGCACTGTTAATAAAAAGTATATTTAGTTTAGTATGTAGTTAAATGCTTACATATTAAACTAAATATGGTTTAATATACATTTTAAATACGTTCAGAAAATATATTCTTCATCAGCAAATTCGTACACTCAGTATTAAGAAAAGTCAAACGTGTCTTTAGTACTCTAGATATACTTTTTTATTGGATTCATGGTCAAATTTGGAGCAAGCCATTTTATTTACAGCATTGATTATTGCAGAAAAAACAATATTTACAATTAAGTGGAATAAGGGATTATCACTGAAAAATTCATCAAATATTCACCAAATATATCAATTCTCATATGCATAGTGGGCATCACTTTTGCTGGTTTATTTAGAAATACTTTCATTTTATATGACATATGGTCAGTTCAGCATTGCCCACATAAAATGTCTTTTTTTTTCCTAATAAATCTCTTTCAAAAAAGATTTTTAAATGAAAATGAATTCCAGGTTTTTCTCTTATAAAGCAGAATTTACTACCACTCTTCGTAATTAAAACTTGCCAGCAAAATAAATAGCTCCCACTGAATTTACAATCCAGTGGCATGCTATTCATGTATTTCTCTGACGCAAAGTAGTACACTACTTTTTCATGGTATTCATATTTCTCACTTTTCCCGATGCCTCCTGTGCATATTAGGTATAAACTCCCTCAGAACTTTGACGATAGAACAATAAAAATATTGGGGAGCAGATTAGTTTCAATTTCTTATGATGAAGATATTTGAAGGGTTTGCTGCAAAAAGGATGTAGCTTTAAAAAAAAGTAAAAGGAAAGTAATGTAAAAAGTAAAAGGAAGTAAAAAAATGTAAAAGGAATTTGGAGTTATATGTACTATCATGTGGTAAAAATAAATTGTTCATTTGGTGCCTTAAAGATGTAACTCCAGTTGTTAGTTCTCCAGTTATTCAAGAGATAGAGCTGTCTGTCTCACTAGTTTGTTGCATTATAAAGGTAGCTTCTAAAGTTACCTCTATTTTCTTCTGCAGATTTTTCCACTTAAGACTGCAAAATATAAAGATGTAATGGAACTAGCTTGCAAATACGTCCCACAAAATGATATGTGGTTCTACGATGGACTACAACCCGACGACGCAGTAGATGAGCCCGAGAAGGGGAATGTGATGACTAATGGTAATATATATTTTTTTGTTTGTTTTTACAGCCAAATTGTGTACATATTTTGTTAGTTTACTTTGAATAAAATAACAATATAGTAAATTGCATTTTTATTGTGAAATATTTTTCATAGAGGTAAACAGACTATCTATTTGGTTCCAAGAAAAAGGAAGTTACAACATTCCAACATGTGCCACGTCATCTGAAAAATATATTTATGAGTGAAAATACTGTAAGACTGATCAAAAGGAAAATCCTTACATAATTTGGAATTTTCAAACGTATTTTACGGCATTCTGAAAGCATGTATAATTGGAACTATATCCTTTTTACAGCAAACCCCTTCATTTGTCGTTCGACATTTTTCTACACGTCTATGCTGCATCTTCTGCATCAGTTCTGCATTATTTTGAAATTGTCAGTGAAAGTCATATCCCTGCATATAAACATCATTTATAGGTACTATCTCATTAGATTACCTCAGGGTTTTGAAATAAATGTCACATTGGAATTCTCTTTAAGGAACATAAACTCGAGATATCTCTTTTTCACTTTCAGGGCGAGTAATGCAGTTTCACTTTCATACATGCAATTTGACTACTTGCCTATTAGGCTCTCTGATTGTTGAAACCCTATTTTGCATATTACAACATTATTCAAAATGTCATATTTAATAACATTAAAATACACAACTGATGATTGCTTTGAAATGATTTTAATTTAGTTTTGGTAATATTTCCTTATTCTATTAATTTGGGAATGAATCCGAAACATACACTTAGCATAAAAGAAGAATTTTCTTCAAAAATTACAAGATAAAAAATAATTGAGCAATAAAAAGTAAATCCTTATGATTTAAAAATACATAAATGCAATTATTCCCGAATATCCACATTTTATAAAATTAAAATATTTTAATCGATATCGACAAAATAAAAGT
This sequence comes from Argiope aurantia, assembly GCA_026543865.1. Classification (NCBI taxonomy): domain Eukaryota; kingdom Metazoa; phylum Arthropoda; class Arachnida; order Araneae; family Araneidae; genus Argiope; species Argiope aurantia. The sequence continues at coordinate 517,110 of JAPMOR010088780.1, read as the reverse complement.
AAGTACTTTCATATTTTAATGTGTTACATTACATTATCTTAATGTCTTAAGGATATTATGGAAAAAACAGGACAATAGTTAATGTCTCAAATTGTTGCTTCTTACAATTTTATGCAGAATTTTAATGCATTCAGTTATATTTAAATTTATATATAAGTACTCTCTTATAATGCATGTTATATATAAGAATATAACATGCATTAAATCAGTGTACTTGAAAGAAAACTATCAAATTTTAATCTACAGTTAAATAATTATTTATTCTTAATAAATCATAGGACTTCGCAGTTCATAACTTTATGCAGAAATTGATTTTTGTGTTAAATCGGACCCTCTTGCATCAGAGGGCATAGTGTCTGGCCCATTTTTTGGCAAACAATACTCTGAACACTTTTAGTTTTCTGAAATCGATTCCACATTCCTAGATAAGACATTTCGTGACACTACAATCTCTTTCGCTTACTTTCTATATCCCTGATATGTTCTCCATTCTCGAAGGCATTGATTCTAGTAAATCAAACTGTCGAGGTATTCTTTCAAACAGCAGTTAGAATGAAAGACATTCTACTTTCTTATGTAACAGACAAGATAACTTTGCAAATGTATTGCATTCCTCCGCCATCACATTCTTTTCTTTAAAGCAAAGTTCACAACTAAGATAAATTGTCCGGAACCTGTGTTTTCGTGACAATTTCTTTCTAAAAAGTTTGTCACGACCCATGTTAAACTTTTAATGGATTTTTTGCACATCCCTATAAAATTTCAATTCTAATAATTTTTAATAAAACACATATGTTAAAAATTTACATACTGGGAATGCATTAAATTAATAAATAAATTAACACAGAATAATTCAAACGTTTTATGTTGTTTTGGTTATTTCAAATTGAATTTGTTGGAATCCAAATTCCCATTTAGCTAATATTTTTGAACTTTTAGTTTTAAAAACAAATTTTAATCAAAATGTTTATGACTGGACTTTGCATTTATTACATATGAAAAAATGCTTATAGTTAACTACAATGAAGTAAATAAACGAAATTTAAATGGCGTGGACTCTTCATAAGATTAAATCTCGCTGCTTCTATATTTTATTGTGAGTCTGCAATTTTTATTCGAGTAAATATTAACATATACTATATAATAGCACTATTGAGATGCTGGATGAAGTGTGAAATATTTGAAGCAATGTAAAAAATGCTTCTTCTTATTATTTTAATAAGATGAATTCAAAGGAAAAAAAAATATGATTCTTAGAAATAGAGCAGGGAACTTTTGTTCAGTTAAAGCAATGTCCTTGGTTTTGTTCTTTATTATCAGAGAAAAAAATGGGGGATAAGGGTAATTATTGCTTTTTTTTAAAATGCAGTTACTTCAAAGAGCGATAAAATATTACTTTGACTTGAGGGCAAAACATACTTCCCTCAATAACAATTTAGCTTTATTTGTGAAAGCAATTTATCTTTTACTTGTAAAAACAAATAATTATTCAAATAGATTAACAAATAAGTTTTTTTCAGAAGGAAATTGCAATTTGATGTTTCATATTGATAAAAATTAATCCTACTTTTGACTTTTTATTATCCAAATAATAAAGAATGAATTAACGTTTCTTAAGAAACTAAAATAATAAAGGATGGATTACTTGTTTTAAAAAGTTATGTTTTATTTACCTAATACAATTGGGCGCGTTGAGATTTCTTAACTCGTACTACAAAATAAAATTACTTGCATTAAGAATTCAAAATTAAGTCTTTAAAAAAATCATAATTCATGAGAACATAAATTAAGCTATTATGAAAATTATAAATATGTTATACTATGTATTACTACTTTTATTTCCGCTCAATAGAGTTTAGATTCTAAGTCTTAGAGTTAGTTTACAAATTGTTAGGTATTCAATAATGTATTTATATTTATAAAGAACTTATATAAAAATATATTTAAACAGAATTTTCACCTATTTAGAGCTATACAAACATATGCTAGTAATACATAAAAAATTAAAGTTAGACAAAATCTTATACTTAAAGCAAAAGGTAGATTAACATTAATATGTATGCGTGGTGATAATACTTCCTTCATTGATATATCTGTTCGGAAATTTCGAAAATGTCAGGATACATTCGGTTTTTTCAAAAAAAAAAAATCTTCCCCTTATAAAACATTATAAAACTGTAATGGCTTTCAATGACATAAAAATAAGCAGGAAAAATGAGACTTAATGGGTGACTTTTTTTTTATTTTTTACAATAAGCAGCCGTTTTAATTCAATTGATCTGATATATGGTCGATGAAATGTCTCCAACCAATTATCTGTATTCCATTTTGTACTCTTCATAGAGTACTCAATCGACTTATAATGAACACCACACTAGCACAAGATATTGTGCGATATCACTTCGATGTTTGTTTGATATATTGAATGCCGGGAAATATCGTGAACCTATCGTAACAATGCAATTGGACATTTTGTGTTTATAGAATAGATGCTGAGCTGTTAAATCTAGATAAATATTTAATCGGAATAACAGCTTACATCTTTATGTGAAAATTTTAGTTTCTTCCACGTGCAAGATTTTGAAAACATACAGGTGGTGAAGGAACATTTTCCTATTGAAAGGACAATATGTTCATATTATATTGCAATCAATTATTTTTGGCAGTTCCGATCTATAAAATATAAATTATAATTAGTAATATATACGATATCCTTAATGATTGAATTTGCCGTGCTTTTCTTTTTTATTTGCACACTAGAAACCAAATAACAGATTGTTTCATGTACTTAAATAATGCACGTTTATTACGTTGCACTAATTTACTGCCGGATTGAACTTTGCATAAGAATTAAGTAGAATGATTTTACATCACACCGCAAGACATTTTATTATACCCTAATTTTTACATTTGTCACGTGATTTAGCACATATGACTTCATTCTGTTATTGAAGTTCAAATACATTATTCACGATCAACAGAAAAATTTACGGAAGATGTAACTCTTACATCAATTTTATTTTAACAACTAGATTTGAAGTATGCATTTTAGCATTCATAATCCTTGTGACATGAGAATGATATGAATAATGTAACATTCAGGTTCATTAGCTACGTTATGATATGGTTAAATTTGTAATGTCTCAATATTTTTGAAATGATTATTAAGATATTGTTATCTGGATAATGGAACATTTTAATTTCGCTATATATATTTTTATTTCTAATGTCCACGGCTAAAAATACTTTGCTGAAGGATTTACAAGTAACAAATTAGATATAAGCAATTTAATTTATTCGCATACTTCGCAAACAAGCTAGTCCCCAAAAAATGGTTAGTTCGAAACAGAAAGAATCCACTATTTCCGGATATCAATGATTTGTCTTTCTTTAGCTCTTTGACCTGTAAAGCACCCACGTTTTATAACCCCCCATAGACAGTTACGTCACAACGAGCATGTTGGTTAATAGTTCTCCATAGGCTCCATTTAAGATGGCGCATTATTTTTACAAAGGGATTAATTGAACTGAAAGTGGAATTGGATCACGAAATAAGAGAATATTTTCGAATTGAAGTTACTATGGGCTAAATTAAGATAAAATCTTGGAAATTAATTAAATTGAAATTAGAATTAAAATATCATTACATATATATATATATATATATATATACACACAATCTGTTACAGACTGTTTGTCAAAACAAAAATACAGTTATACACCCGCATAGATAACTTTATTATTAGTAGACATTATACGAAAAACGAAATTTTTCTTAAGTTTCTGCAATGAAATTACTTTTGATTGAAAAATAGGAGTAGCATAATGTTGCATTCATATTTTTATTCGCAAATCTAAGATTATATTTAATTCAAAATTTAGAATTATATTGTAGTTTAACTGTTTCGGTTTTTGAAACAAAAAAAAATCATTTCTATTTTATTCATAATATAAAATGATTATTCGCATTGGCCATCTTACTTTCGCACATAAATTAGACAGTTTAATGTTTCTATTTTTTATGATTAAATGTTTTGTATGATTTTGTATGATTGAGTTTCTATCCGTAAATAAGGTAGCAGATTTGAGTACAAATCTATTCTTGTGTTGTGAAGAAATGCTCAACTTCAAGAGATCATACTGATAGTAAACTTACGTAAACAGACTCAATATAGAATAGTAATAATATGTCAACTTCAAAAGATATCTTAAATTCTGTGTGTCGCTTGTAATCTGAGACAATTGAAAACTCGAAAACCTCTTTTGAAATTTAAAATTAAAAAAAAAACATAATTCTACCAAAAATTACTTATTGATGCGATAGTAATATATTTATGTGACATTAATGTTCAAAATTGATTAATAATATAATTATCTTATTACCATTAACTGCTAATGTAAACATGAGTGCCAAACAGAGTAGTTGCGTTCCTTATCAACAACTTTATTATATAGATTTTTAACTCATATTTCGAAAGGAATTTTACTCTCGAGAAGAGATTTAAATTATTCAATTAATAAATTTCATTAGTGTAAGAATTTCTAACAGAGCTTACTTATTGTCACAATTTCCTTGTGTTGTGAATAGGTTGAATCCCCACTAAAATGTTTAATCGGATTATTTCTGAGTTAAATAATATACTTATTGGAATTGTTTCTGGATTAAATAATGTGTAGTGAATGCCTATCATAAATCATATATATCTATCATAAATCATATATATCGATCATATATATCTATCATAAATCATATATGTATCTATTATAAATCATATCAAATATCTATAAGTAACAGGCTCCGTCGAGGCTGTGTGTGACGTAATTGCCGCGCCGCTCATCATCCAAGTATGCTTCTAAAAAAGCTATTATCTCCTTCTCTCGCGCACTGCCTCGGTGAAGCTCGTAGTAAAAATCAAAGTTTAATTTCTTTGGTTATAATGTGAATAAAATTATTTTTCTAAAACGTCCCAATAATTGGAGCCACAACAAATACAGGAACCCTAATTACGACAAATATATGTTATTGGATTATTTCTGAGTTAAAATAATATATGACAGATTATTTCTGAGTTAAAATAATATATGGCATTAGATTATTTCTAAGTTAAAATAATATATGACATTAGATTATTTCTGAGTTAAAATAATATATGACATTAGATTATTTATGAGTTAAATTTTATATATATCATTAGATTATTTATGAATTAGAAAATACCTGTTATTGGTTTATTTTTGAGTGGGAAAAGTAATTATTATTTCCATACTCAAGTTCCCTATTATTTCCATACTCAATAATTATATTAAATTCTAAAATCCTGTATGATCCTCTTTCCATCTTATATTTCCTTAAGGGTACTTAGTATCCTAATATTATTGAATATATCGAATTTTGAATTTTATGTTCACAATTATCGTTGTACTAATAACTGAATTCTGAAACTTTAAAAGGGAAAGAATGAATGTTTTGACAGATATGAATGTTTGGACAGACATGTTATCTACAGTCATGACTCTATTGAATATTTATTCAGATTTTGAAATGATGACAAATAACAAAGAGAACAGTTATTTAATTCATTCCACACTGGTTATTTAACTAACTAAATAGTCAAATATCTGGACGAACAAGTTGGTCACCAAAGACGGCTGGTATACATTAATTATTGAAACCAGAATAAGAATTAATACATATAAAAACAAGGCATTTAGATATTATCAATGTGAATTCTAATTAATTTACTAAACTGTTTTGAAAAAAATCATTATAAAATACCGCAGAATAAATTATAACTGTAAAGCTAAAAAAATCTTAAACTTATATTTGGACTTTATTTATTTAAATGAAACTTTACAAACTTATTAATCTAAATTATAAATTTAATTTCATGTCAATAATAAATACAAGTATTGTCAAAATAAAAAAAAATAAAAATATTCCAATACAGATTTTTCTCAACCATAAGAGATTTGGGAAACATAAAGGCATTTTTTCCTTACTGTTAGAAAAATATTAGCTACCTGCTGTATAATTCATTATTTATTGCTAGTTATGTCAGCTTTTCTGGAACATAAATATATCTTTAAAACACTCTTTTCTACAATCACTAATATTTCACAATAATGGTGAAAGAGTAAACGAAAGCAGTATTTTTGTCGAAAATAAATCATTGAAGTCTAAAGAGCTGAAAACATGTCAAAATTGACTTAGTGGTACGTAAGTAATAATCACTGAAGCATAAGTCAACTTTTCGCTAAACAAAGTCCATGCATCAAAAACTGGCGAGAAAAATAAATTCTGAGGCACTTTCTAAAGTTTTAATCCGTTGATGTCATCAAATACTAAAAGTGAAAAGAAGGCTCAAACTCAGAAGTATAAATACATGTTGTAGGTGCACATTAAATTGCTATTGATGGGACCTAGGATGGCTCAATCTATTTTGAAAAGAGTATTGCAAATTATTACTTACATATCTTTATTATAAATTTAAAGAACGGCAGAAATATATATTACATGAGACTTTTTTTTAAATTAGAGATCTTGATAAAAATACATAGATGATTAATGTTTATTTCAATTTAAAGCTTTTATATTTTTTGCTTTTTTTTCACATTGTTATTTTGTTATCCATGCATGTGCACGAAGGACAAAATATTGCATAATATGTTGCAAAGTACCTTCAATTATGAAGGAAAAATATTTTTGAAGTCTGGAGAAAAGTCTTCGCTTGGTCAAAGCTTAGAGAAATATTGCGAATAAATGAAAAAAAAAATATTTGTCATTTTAATTTGAAAAGTTTAGAAAAAAAATGTGATTTTCGCTTTCATCAAAAAACATGCACATTTTTTTTAAATATCACAGTTGATAATATATTAAACATCTTTAATAGTTTACATAATTAACTGCATGTTATTCAATATATTGATAAAAATAATTTTCATCAAACCAAAAGCTGCTAAAATACATAATTTCAAATGAGATTAATTGAAATATATGAAATAAATAATTGATTTAATTCTTTAATTTCTTAAACTTAAATTTTAAATTCATAACAACTTATAATATCGTATTTAACTTAATATTTAATCCATAAATATATTTAATCATTACTGTCTGCTTTAGATAGATACATAGTAAAAATTTAAATAGAAATTATTAAAATTTACAGATTTTGATTTATATTTTCTACGAAGTTTTGAGCGGTCAGTCGACAATGATAATGATTAGTAAAACAATTATATCACTAATAAATCATAGAGATAATACATTCCCTTTCATCAATGCTATGTTAGTAATTAAAAGAACAATTTGGTTTGATTTAAAAAAAAAACTATTTGATTTAAACATGATACCAGCTTGTGCCATGATTTCAGTAATTTTACTGAAATATTTTAAGAAAACCATTTTCGTCGTAACCATGAAAAAAAAATTAAACAATGAATTTCTATTAACTCTTTATAAAATAAAAGAATAACTATTAAATATTTCAGATCATTTAAAAAAAATCACGCTGCATTAAAAAAAATATCATCAATTCAGCTAAATGCCTTCAGGGGAAATTCTTATTACTGAGTTAACATGCTATTCATGGTAACATGACGCTTTGATTGCTTAATAGAATATCATTATCCAATCTTGTAATGAATTTCGCTTCCACTTAGAACATTATGTCCGTACCTTTATTCGGGACGGATCTTTTAATTAGCTACTGCTGAATGATTTATAGGAATAAACTGCCTAGTTCCCTATTACCAAATAAGATAAAATGCAACAGGATAGAATGAGGTATAAAATAACGATTGTGCTGTAATAATTTCTGATGGAAGCTCTTCTGTCTGGATTACTCAATTTCGAAGCTTGTAAAACTTAAAGATGTTTCTTTAGTTGCCCTCTTTGGAAAAGTAGTTACCTATTTATTGCCTTGTTCTGGAAGTGATACAACTGAGTTCCTTGAAGATAAATTCAATAAATATTTAATTATTGAAATTTTTTTGGTTAACCAAACAATTGAATAATTTATATGTAAATAAATAGAACATACAACCAATTTTTGAAATAGTAAAAAAAAATTTTTAGTTTCAAATTATTTTTTTAACTTAATTTCTACTTAAATAATATCAATGTACCTATTGTTCAGGTTATATAATCGTTTTTAATTGACATAATGCGTGTTATACATTTTTAAGAATTTCATTTCATTGTTTTGCAGCCATTAATAATAGAGAAGTAAAAGGATTCGGAATTTCTTGAGCTTAAGAAATAATATGATTGATTTCTTTTTATGAATCGGCGAATATTAATAGAAAAGTAGATCCATTTGAAAGAGCAAGAAATGCTATAAAGCTCTAAAGAGAAGTCTAATGGGAGAATAAGTAGTTATAAGTTATAAGTAGAAGAGAAGACAGTTTAAGTAGTGAAATACATTCAATTCATTCAAGTCAATTCATGTTAAAATGAAAGAAAAATTAAAAAAAGAAGAAAGGTGAGGCTTCCATAAATAGTTAAGATCTGTTGATGTGTCTGATAATAATAATGCATGATAATAACGGATAAATACGTTGCTATTTTTTGGCACTAAACTAGTTATCATTATGAACTTTAAAGCGGACATCTTCTCTTTTAAATTTTGTTATTTGACAAATATAAGTTTGATTATAGAAGCAAAATCTTTTTACAAAAATAGTTCGACATTAGCGGGATTTAATAATTTCCTTAATTCCTATCTACACTGGTGTGCAAAACTTAAGCAACAGGCATGTTTTTTGCCATAACTTTACGAGAAATCATCTGAGAGACATGAAATTCAGAAATGAGATACAGCATTTTGTTCTGAAAGAATGACGAAAGCATAGTTGCGCAGAAATGAATACAATGCATACAGTATAGAATCAAACAAAAAAGGCTTTATTGAACTCATAGTATAGTTAGACATGATTGTCTGTCCAAGAGGAAGAACAGCAAGCAGATGTTCCTTAGTATGGGATATGCCCTCCCCTTACTGCAATGGTTGTTTCGCACCGTCTCCCCATACTCAGCACCAGATTGTCCAACAGTTCTTGAGGTAAGAGTGCCCATTCCTCAATCATCACCTGTTTAAGTTGTCGGGGGTTCCCAGGGGGTTGTAATCGTGCCGCAAGGCGTCTCCCCAAAGAATCCCACACATGTTCTATCGGATTTAAATCAGGGGAGCACGCCGGTAAATGCATTCGAGTGATATCTTCACTTTCCAGGAGCTCCTCAACAGCATGAGTCCTGTGTGGCCGTGCATTGTCATCCATAAAAACGAAGTCTGATCCAATGGCACCTCGGAACAGACGCACATGGGGAAGGATCACCTCCTGACAATAGCGATCTCCAGTTACATAACCTCTATCGAAAACGTGGAGCTCAGTCCGCCCGTTCATCATAATGCCTCCCCAGACGACAACTCCAGGACCACCGAAACGGTCTCTTTCCGTGATGTTACTGGGATGAAACCGTGTCCCGACCTCTCTCCAAATCAACTGGCGTTGGGAATCGCTTGTGCCACTAAAATGACTCTCATCTGTAAAGATTACACGACTCCATTGATGAGATGTCCAGTTTTTGTGCTCCCTGCACCCCTCTAAACGGTGCCGCCGGTGGGAAACTGTCAAAGGGATGCAGCGTTCAGGACGGCGGGCGAATAGGCCACCTTTGTGAAGTCATCTGGACACAGTAAAACGCGACACTTGTCGCCCCATTTCTGCACACAGTTGCTGAGCAATGGCGCTTTCTGACAGGTTTCGGGTTCTTTTCGCCTGCAGGACGATATGTCGGTCATCCACTGCAGTTGTTTTCCTGGGGCGGCCACCACCAACCTTTCTCACAACTGTACCTGTGGTTTGGAAGGCTTTCCAAGCGCGCGAAATGACACTTTTGTTGATTCCGAACTCTTCAGCTACACTGGTCACACTACGCCCCTCCTCCAGCTTTCCGATCATTCTTCCACGTGTGAAATCGTCCAGGTGATTTCTGCTAGCCATATTTCACGAATTAACTCACGTGCACTTGCAGCGAATGTCTTTAATTGCGTCTCCGTCCTTCCTTTTATTGTAGTGTTGTGCTGCGCGCGCCTTCCGCACGTGTTTTGCGTACGCTCACGTCCCCTGTGACGTTTTGTTCCTGATATTTGCATACGCATGACCTTTCTCTTGAATTACGTGTTCATTGTACTGATCGCAAGAACTCCTTTTCTGCAATTTCATGGCTATCTGCTTAAAATTTGCATTGTTGCTTAAGTTTTGCACACCAGTGTAGATTGGAATAACTCAGTGCGACATTCAACATCAAATCAAGATATTAACTACAAGTGTTTTGAATATTTAATACAGATACTAAATTATTGTGACAAGGAAATAAATTTATAAATTTATATTTTGAAAAAAAAGTACATTATTTTGCCACATTAATTTTTTAAATTTAAATTTCTTACTTACGTAGCATCTTAGTCGTTGCAGTTCCAGGGAACATCATGTGGATGTGTACTGCCCACGTTCCCCGCTCGTCAATCCTCCCTTCATCGCTGCATCTGATGGCTCTCTTGATTCCAAGACAGCATCCTTTAATTGATGACAGTCTGGGAAAGAGCATTTTGCAATCGATGACACTCCTTGAAACCGCATCTAGACGCCAATGATGCAGCATTCAGCAACCAAAGAGGACAGTTGTATAAATTATTGAACAGCTGAAGACAGTTTTGATGTTATTTTGCCGTTGTCAGTACTCAGTACCTGCTGACAAGGGCAGGGCCATGCAAAATTGGTAGACCTCATAGGACTCCACAGCTGCAGTTCGTATACGAGCCAGTTGTGCCGGTAAACCCAAGGCGCAGTACATTTTGTAAATCGTGAAAGATTTTACAGTTTGAGCATCAACTTTCAGAACTTAAAAAGCTTGGCAGATCTTATAACCTACATACGAGCGCACAGCAGCAACTTGTAGAACAGGCGGATGAGATAGTACATCCATATCAAAATCCAAATCTAGATCTGAACCAACATCCCCAAGAGATGGTGCATCGGGGAAAAGGAAATAGTCCAGTATTTCCCAAATCGTTATTAAGACGAGGAAAACAACGATGTCCATAGCGTCATTGAAATTCTCGAAAATCGCACTAAGCACTTTTACTCAGCAAAATAAAAGTCGCACAACGTTCGGTTGCAAAACAATAAATGGATTTTAAATGAAAGCGAAAGAGCAGGGATTCATTGTTTGTTCTGTTAGATTGTTTGTATTTTATAAATTTGTTGAGTATCTGAACAGTTATATTTCTGTTGATAACAATATCAACATTTCATTGTTAAAATATTTAGAGTTTAGTAACAATTGAAATATGGCTATAGTTATAAGAATCTTAACAATTGAATGCCAATAATCCACACTGGAAATCGATAGGGTGCAAAAAGGGAAATCGATATCTAATTAAATTATGTAGGTGTAAATATTCATTGCAAGAGTGATTAGTAATTAGAATTTCTATGAGTAGTTAAAATTCATCCCTCCGATTAAAAATACTAACAAAATGGACAAATATTAATTTTATTTCACTTTATAGTAAATAGGAAAATAATTCTCATTTCTTATGTCAGAAAGGAACATAGGAGACAAACTTAAGTATAATAAAGTTACGAAGTGAAATGAAAGCCGTAAAAAGGGTGAAATTATTGTTTAATTAAATAATTACATATTTTATAAATTTTAACATGGGCATTTCTATTTCATTAATGATCACTCTTGTAAAGGGGGAAAAGCTTAATACAATCGAATAAAAATGCACGTTTTCCCTAAAATTAAAACTTTTTTTTAAAAAAATTTGGTTTATATAGGAGGAAGTAACTAGTTGTAGAAAATGTTAGAATACGAATACATAATTTAATTAATCGAAAAAATAGGTGAAAAATAACGTGTAAAATAGATTGGCACAATTCATATCTGCAATAGAACCACGCCCCTTTCCCACCCATAGTAATCCTATCTTTCATAGAATTTTGACAACTAACAATGTGAAAGGGGAGGTATAACCCTCTTCTCTCTTCCTATTAATAGTTGTCACGGATGTTGCAGCCCTTCAGCATTTTATTCTGACGTAATTGCATAACTTTTCATGAGCCAAGGAGAGAGCGTGATATGTGTTTAATTTTACATCTTGTTTTTATTCAAATTATATTATCATGCAAATAGTGAAACATGATCGAGTTTACGATTCTCTAATTTTTTTGTCGGAAACTTGGACTCTACAGATAGTATGTAACAGAATTTATTTCAAATTTCCTTGAGATATACACATACATAAACTATGGCATCAAACCATACCACAGAACAGAATCAAGGCCAACTATGTTAATTTTCCGATAAAAGACGAAAATTGAATTTTTCTTTATCAATTCCATATAGTTCCGAATTTGTATCTAATATAAAGAATCACGCTCATTGTTTACTTTTTCGTGCAGTATTATAAGGCAACAATAATAAAATTTTATACCTTTATTTAGTATAAGGCTTGCATACTAGAAAAATTTATTTATATATATTCTTACATTTGTTAAAATATTTTCTATTAATTAATTTGTATTTTATTAGTGGCCTGTGTAATAAAACGGTACAAGTATATATAGAATGTATATGTCACACACACACACACACACACATATGTGTGTGTGTGTGTGTGTGTGTGTGTGTCAAACCAAGATTCTCTATAGCGCTAAATGGAACTAAGCAATAGTTTAGTTAGTCTTACAATTCTTTTCAGCTTTCCCAAAAATCATATTTCTTATTTTTAACTTTTAAAAACTGTCCAATTATCACCATAAAACACACGCACACACAACTATAATGCTTTCAAAACGTGGTTTGAATGAAGATTTACCTCTGAATTTTAAAAATCGAATATTTACTGACTCGCATAAAGCTGACGATAAACACTGCTGTGTGGAAAAGTTATCCTTTCTAAATGAAAAGTTTCCCAGAATATGATAATGATAAGAAATCCCTCCTTTGCATTAATTACTATGTGTTACATATTATTAAAAACATTTCAGGTTTTCATATTAATGAAGTTATGGGATGGTTTGAGTAGATATAAAGTATTGTGATTTAAAATAAATTGATAATTCACTCCTTTAAAATCATCCTGTTTCTAATATACATCATTTATATTCAATTTGAAGTAATGTGTCATTTTTACTAGCACTTATCCCATTCAGAAAACTTTTTTTTTGAACCTACCTTTATCGGTAGAGCGTGCTTGAAAACTTTTTGAAAAATAAATATTTCATGAGCTGAATATCAAGCAGTCTGTTCGAATGAGATCATTCAATGAAAAATAGCTTTCAGCAGTTATGCATGTAGAATAAATTGATCTGATGGATGTAATATGAAGTTGGAATTTGAAATTGAATGATGACACTTCAATGCATTTATCTAAAACTCTTGGGGGAAATTCAAATATTGATGCTGCTCTACATTCAATTGAAAAATCAAAAGTAGCATTGGAATGAAAATTTTAATCCCCTAAAAGCTTCAGGGGTGATTTAGAATCTTGCAATGCTGGTTTATGATGTATATTAAACCTAAAAAATGACAATTGAATTTGATTTCTATAGTCTAATTATTTAATTTTGTTAGTAATAACACCTCATTTACACAACATTTTTGCATGTTATTTTAGAAACTATTTAGAAGATAAAAATTTTATACAATATAAAAGACAAAGAAGTCTGCATTTGTTAGACCGTATTATAATCATAGTAGAGTTCTTATAATCAGTACTGACTTCTATTGTTTAGAACTTTTTAATAAGTGAATCTCTCCTACAAACTCAAAAACTAAAACACATACAAGAATGCTGACATTTTTTCCCAACTAATTTCACTAAATGAATGCAATACAAATTTTGAACAATTTAGTAAGATAATGTATTGAAATTTAGATAAAATAAAATTTATATAACTCTTTATATATTATAAACACCACCAGAGAAAGTATTATATATTTATTTGACAATTAAACAATTCAGAAATATAATAAGAGTGTTCATAAATACGTAAAATAAAAGTCGAAGTGTTTATTGTACTCTAACCCATTTATATTAATCAACTAACTAAAATATTATTTTTGTTTCATATACTGTATATTAATGTTCATAACCATTATTACAAGACGCATTTGAGAAAGAATATCTCAAATATTGAAAAAGAAAAATAAACTTTAATAAATATTTAACAAAACGATTTTTATTTTAATTAATATTTAAAAAATAAATTTTTAACGAAAAGTAACTTTTGAATTGAATTAATTTTAATCTGTCTACTATTTATTAAGAAGTAAATTTATACTTGCACTGGAGATTACTTTTGATTAGTTTATTTCCTAGTTGCTGTAAGGAGCATATTTATTTTCTCGTGTATAGAGAAGGTGCTTCAATTATCGAAAAATTTAAATTTGATATTTTGAGGAATCTCCACAATTCAATCCGAAATACATATTCTTTAAACTTTGTATCTCTGCATGCGAACACGATGATTTAAAAACGCTTTGAGCTAGATTAATAAAATTTAGCATATAAATATAAGAATAAATTTTAAACAAATTAATTCAAAGGAAGTCTGTCTATCTAGTTGTTCGATTTCAAGTGAACTCGATAACTATAAAGCGTAAAGATAACTTAGATAATAATTAGTACACAGATTTTGCATCTAAAATGTAGATACTTACCGAATTTTCAATGAATCTGTTTAATGATTGATTGTCTGCCGGTTGTACATTTACATTCAATTGAACTCATATGAACGCAATGATTTACAACAATAGTTTCGATATGTGATTTGTGAGTACAATTGTACTTTCATATGAAATTATGATTGCAATCAATTGAGAAAAAAATATTCGAAATGTATATCTATTCAGTAAAAATTCTAGATTTATGCCAAAGAAATATATTTTGATACTAATATTTGTTAATACCGTAAAAATTGTAGCCTTGCCTAAGATCCATAATTTTAGATGGAGGAGGGGATGAAAAAGTACTTTATTCTAGGGTATGCGAGCATTTTTCGAAGAGACCTCTCCCGCTGATTTGTAAAAAGTTTCATTTTAAAATAAATTGTTAGTGAAAGTATATGTATAATTACAGAACTTGACCTCACCGAAAAAGACATTTAAAAATATACTAAAACATAATGTTACTTGGTAATTGTACCCGAAATTATTTTGTATTGTAGCAATTAAATTTTCAACTGAAATTATAAATTTTATCTATAACCTCTTGATTTTATTCAATAATCAAAGATTTTATTTTGCTTGTTATTTTATAATTTGCTTTATTATTTAATAATCAAAGATTTGAAATTCATTAATCAATAGATATATATTAAATTGTGAACAATATCCACAAAGTAGTTGAAGGTCAGTTGGTTTGTTCTATCATAAACAATAAGCATGAGAACTTAGAAACAGAATGACATAAATATATGAATATCGGTATATGATTTTTTTTGCCTGCATTTGTTTGTACTTCTGTGTCAAATTTTGATTTTAAATGGCCGGGAAATAAGACATTCCGTGTATTTCCACATGTACCACTTATGCCTGTACCATTCTGTTTTTCACGATATACGAGATAAATTATTAAAGTAGCGAGTTCAGTAACTCTCGGCTAGTTACTTTGTGTGTAGTATAAACAGAATTCTGTTGTTGTTCTAATTATGTTGTGACTTAAGGCACTTTACAAGCTCATTAACAGTTATTTGTCAGCGATTTAAGCTGAGTGAGCGTCTCTTGTTTTTTCAGTAGCGCCAACTAGGACTAAGAGTACGACTTATCTACTCACGCGTCACAACCCTTTTTACGGGACGGACTTCATTCACTCATCCACAGATCGTAATTTAGACCTGAACCAGAGAACAATCATTTCTGAACCAGTACCTCCCCCCCCCCCCAAGTGGCATTACTCTCGACATGGAGGACTTTGTGATCACAACAAATTTATACGTGTGCCAGCCACCACACACACGGACACATAATTCTGATTCTACGTTTATCAAATAACAAGTGAAACTCATATCGAATCTATAAAACAAAGCTTTGAAATTTTTTATCCAGCTATGTAATGTATACTTCCCTATCAAATGTCATTTCTTACACGCACATCATTTAAATATGTTCCTTTTCTTAAATAATCAAGTACTTACCAATTGGTATAATATTTAGTTTAAAAAATAATTTATATAAGTCCATTTCCTATAGAACGTTAAGGCAAATAATCGCATTTAAATTAATGTTTTCAACTGATCTGTATCAATCCATTCTGAAATTCAAACTTTCAGATCAATGTTTAATATATGTCAATATAATATATCTCTGTACTTCCTAGTTGAAAGAGCTGTAAGTTTTACAGACTATGCTGATGAGAAGGGAAAGAACTGTACTGGGAACATATATTTTTCTTTTCAAGAGTTTCAAAAATAAGATCAGTTCATCTAGACTTGATGCACATTTGTCAATTCAGTAGTTCTATGACTGTGGTTCCGGCTGAACTCTGGATCATCAATTTACATTTAGTTTTACAGTTCAGGGACAAGTTCAAATTCGCCTTAAATCTATTCATCTGAATCCATATCAACAATGTCGTTTTGCTCAAATTTATTTTCCAAGACTTAAAAAAAAAAAATCAACTTTTGGAGTATAAAATGTCATTTATATACTTTTCTAGTAACTTTTGACATGAGAGATATTTTTCAGTTGGTTTCTAAATTTTTAAGGTAACGATATGATTTTTTTTATAAAATTGAGTAAGGAGTTTATTTTTTCAGCTAAACTTTTTCAACTATACGACTACTTGCCTTATCTATACGATTTCTACAAACGTATTGAACTAAATTAAATTTTATTTTAGCACAAACAATTTCTTCTTTCTTTATTCTTTCATTTCTTTAGATCTTTATTTTCTGTTCATCATTCATATATGTTATTCAAAATAAAATTTCTATATTTTTATTTATATCTTTTTATAAGTTTTAATTCTTCCTTCAGATATAATTTGTATCTTAATATGGAATTAAAAGGTTCTATTTTTTAGTTTAAAAATGCTGTATATCATCCAAATTGTTGTATTTTTTAGCAATAAATAAGTAGACGTATTAATAATAATATTTACCAAGATAAAATAATGAAAATCAGTTATTATCAAATTCTAGCAAAATTTTACATTTAATTATTGATAATAAAAATAATTTAAAAATTGCTATTAATTTATCTATTTTAATATACAATACCTTTATGACCAAAGATATTGAATTAAATTTAGCATTGTGGTGGAATGTAGATTATTATGATCTGTGCAGGAAGCAACAGGACGAATGTTGTTGGAAACATTTCTTTAATAATCACATTCACGCACTTAAACATACACTAACACAAAGGCAAGACATTCACGCACGTGGCTTCACAGTTCAGCATCACATCTCATTCTAATTACTATCGCAATGCACTGTGGGATGGCCTAATCAGGCATAGCCATCTAGTATCCAAAAGAGAAGATAAGAGTAATGCAACTGCCACAGCATTTATTTTCTTCAACTCTAATATATCTTACAGAACTAACCCCTGGGGGGTCACCCCGAAATGAGGATAAGATGCTTCCGGCATGGTGGTTGGATATCGTCACCCTGGAGGGTACACAAATAGGTGGGGGATCTGACTCCTCCCATCGATGACGAGACGTCCTTCCTTCGGGGAGGGATGTACTGTGGCCGGTGATGGCCCTTAGGACTCAACAACAGTTCCCGCAAGTGTTGCGGTGGTCCTGTCATTCAGTTTTAAGGTTTGAATCTGTAAGACTTCGTGGTGGGTCGGAGAGTCAGAAGGATGATATCTTATAGAACTTAAATGAATAAATAATGAAAGAATTTCTAAGAATTGCTAAAAATTGGAAAGATAAAAATTCGGCCAAAAATCAAATTGTGTAGATTGGAGAAATCACCATTATTACTATTATTCACGTTTCATCCTTTGAATCCTTAATTAAAATGTTAAGGTATGCAATAAGCACGCGATATATATTATTAGATAAGGATAACCGTGACCAGCCAGAATTAGTTCGAAATACGAAAAAGTTTCTTATCAAATAGATTTGAAAAAGGATTTTCAAAATTTTAAAAATAAAATTATGATTTTTTTATTTAAATATAGTTTTTGTTAGATTATTGGTGACACTACCGATATACAAAAAAGTTTTTAATTTTACTCACAGTAAACTCCAGTACTGTACTGTTAACCCAACTATTATGATATCAGCTTCTTTATACTTTTTTCTTTCCTTGTTTGCTATATATACATTTTCTTTTTAAATTTCTATTCATTTGATTCATGCTGACAATAGCATTTTTATTTGTTTTGGTATTTGGAATGGAAATATTTTATGGGTTTCACAGTTTGACAAACTCGATTAAAAATTTTATGCAGTCCTTTTATGCAGTTTGCCATAAATCATTTCATAACCGATATTTCTTATATATGGCTAATCGATACTAATAAATGCTATATCTAAACAATGACTAAAAATATAAATAGTATGTAAATCTATTATATTTTTCTAGTCATATTTAGATTAATTCTATGTATTTTGTAAAGGCAAAATTTAAAATCCGCAATATTAAAACATAAAAAAACAATATATGAATTTCTTTTTTCATAGGCATAAATGATCTCTGCAATGTTTCCTTTAACTTTGTATTGATTTATAATTCAGGTAATTAATCTGAAGATTCTTCTGCACTAACATTAAATTTTCTTCAAAATATTTTTATACTTTCGCTTGTAAATGATGAAATTCGTTTATGTAATTAATTTTACTTCAAAATTAAAATAATGATGAATTAAAACTCAGCTAGTTTAGAGTGCTTCAAAAAGTGATTATAAATGTAATCATCTATCAAACATTTGCAGCATCATTTACCATACTTTTATAACCATATTAAGTAAAGAAATATTAGATTTACAAAAAAAAACATTTTTATCTAGCTCTTTTTTAAAATATGATGATAAATTATTTTCTATATTATCTTCAACACACTAATGGCGGATCGGAGGAGTTTAAAAATTCTCCCAAGTGTCATATGGATGAAATATTACATCGATTAAGCTTCGACACAAATCGCTCTAAATTTTGCATTTTATCTGAACTGTTATAATATCAACAGATGTGTTGTGTTGAATATTCTGCATATTCCTTGAATTGCAGAATTGCAAATCGAAAGTAAAATTTTATTGCATTTTTATAAAGAATACATTCGAAAGTAAATTCGGTCTATTATTTTGAATTATTTTACACCAATATATCATCTTCATCTACTTTTAAAATGTCATTAAGGACTTACACAGACATCCTTTGACATTTTTATTTTTTAATTGTTGATTTTTAATTGCCTGAAATTTAATGTTGTTGAAAAAAAATCAAAATTCTTCACTTGGTGTCTCAATAATGTTGGAATTAATCAAGTACAGAAGTTCTTAGTAACAATCAATAGAACTCCAAAAAACTTAATGTAAATCAATTTTTAAGACTTTATATTTGGTCTTGTATGTCATTATTCTTATTAAATCCGGTCCGTTCAAATAATTTTTCATTAGATTAGTAAATGGTTTTTTAAAAAATTCGAAGCATTATGAATGAATTGATGAAGGATTATTTTATATCTTTGCATTTTTTATTCGAATCCTATCATTTAAAATATTTCTGATTTTTATCAGATTTCTGAAGTTTCTTATACGGCAAATACTATAAATTTTAATCATATTTTGTATATTAAAGCTTTTCATTTTTAATTAAATACTTAAAGAACTTACTACAAAGTAAACAAAAAAAAATATATTACTTCAAAAATATTAATAAACGTAAAATCGATTCCTTATTGTTATTACCTTTTTATGATTCATTTAAAAAAGAAAATAGTTTTAAAGGGGTAGTCTGCAAAATACAACTCTACAGAAAATTAAACTTATTTTTTATTTTATATGGTAGAGCTCAACGAAATAGATAAAACGATAATAATAACCTAAAATTCTACATCAAAATAACGATTATTTTACACAGAAACACAATGAAGTCCTTTAATGTTTTATAACATTTGTTTTCATAATATATGCTTATTAACATAGGTTTATAATTTTTCATTACAAAATTTACTCCTTATTTCTTCTATTTTGTCCATAATGTCATCATTTTCTTGTCGATAATTTTTAGAGAAAAGTTCAGTAATTTTTAAATAAAAGTATTGTTATCCCGAGAAATATATTCTAACAATATTTTACTTAACTTTCATTGGGTGTTTAAATTAATATTAGAAAAGTCACACCTATCTTTAAACTTTTAATTTCATTGACGAGCATTTCCTCCTTCTGAAGACAAATTTTTAATTCCTGATAAGTATCATTTAACATTGAAAATTTTTCTTTAATAAAGTAACTTAACAAATAACACATTTATTCGGGTTAATAACAAAAGTATTCTGGGTGAAATTTCTTATCAAGGCACTCCTTTATTTCTCTAAGTAGGCATATTGTCACCATCAAAGTGTTAACATTGCACGATAACCTTAGATTATTGCCACTTCTCGAATGTATTGGACCCATACGACGGCTCTCTAGTCGTTTTCCAGTAATGTTCTTCCATTTTTCGAGTGTTTATTCATCTCTATATGCCTTGGAAAACTCATGGAAACATCACTGTAATCTTGCACAGTTATGTGCAATATCGGTAAGATTTTCCAAGTTTTACACAAGATTCCTAACGCTGCACAGTTTCTTCCTTCTTCTAAGAGTTGAATAGCTACCGATTCAAAGAGTGTGATTGATGCCTGTTGACTAAATGACCACGGATTTTGTTTTCTCTGCTTGAAGGTGTGACTGTGCTGCTCCCTGGTGATAATTTGCAGAACAAGTTTCCAAACCTTTTGATGCTCCTTATATACTTTATTTTCTCTCGATTCAAAGCCAAGGGGAATAAAAAAAATCGATGATAAATAAATGTATTCTATAGCCTTGTTTTTTAGAGTTATTAAGAGTTAGGTTTTGTAACGTGATACATAAGCATTAAACTAGAAAAGTTACTTTTTACAATAATTACAAGCATGCAACAATATTAAAAAACATGTATAGTTAATTGCAGCAATAGTTTCTTTTTTTATAGCATAATTCAAAAATAATAATAATAAATAATTCAATTATATATAAATATTTATATATAATTGAATTAATGTGAATTTGTGGGTATATAATTGAATTAATGTGAATTTGTGGGTGAATAAATGTTCTCCGTTTCTTTCTTTAGGGAAAAAAACATTATTTCATTTAAAACTCGATATTATTAATTCTTTAAATTCAAAAATTCACTCTATATTTCTTTACTTCAGCATTTACAGCAACAGTCAACACAGTTTATTTATTTTTCTTTCATATATTGTCTTTTCTTGTTGTCATTTCGAAATAAATAATCTAAATATAAACTTTTTACTGCAATTACCATTAGTTCAAAATCTAATTTATTTATTTTAATTTATTTGATTCATGATTGTATTACCTTACTGGAAGTCAAAATGCGAGGTGGGGGGGGGGAACAAAAGTGTTTTCTTTTCCACATTTGTATTATCTAAAATTGTCCAATCAACTAAAAGAATATCAATAACTTTTTATTCATTCCTGAATTTTATAAAGTTGATATTATACGTTTTAAATTTTTATTCCCATTTCCTTATTTTTGTTAAAAGTCTCATAGTTTGCTTTGACACAAGATTTTTAATTTAAAAAAAAACCATATTGCATACAATACGATTAAAGGCATTTCATTCAGTTATTTCGTACACTCCCATATATAATTGTAACTCTACTGTAGTTTTATTAATAGCAATAACTGTTTGCAAGCAAACGGGAAAAACTACACTCATTGCAATTTGTAATATCAGCACTTATGCCCGAGTCATACTATCATCTGTGATCTAATGTATTTAATCAGTATTCAACGGGTGACGCACTAGATATGGGAATCAGAAACTTTCAGTGTAAAGATTGACTTCTCTGGAAGGCAAAATAAAGCGGTGAGGTCGAATCACCTACTTTCCAATGACGAAGCATACCTAAGGTAATGGGTTGTACTGCGGACGGCCAAGGCCATTACGAGGCATCTACAGCTGTCGTGGCGCAAGTATTCCTTTTTCTGAATGCATTCGTGGCGTGCACACACACGTATGTGTTTGTGTGTATGTCTGTCTGTCTGTGCGTGTGTGTATGTGCGCGAGTATTATAGGGGGCTTCATTCACCAACTCCGATGGTGTCCTTGAATCATACATGTTCTTAGGTTAGTGGGGTTTCCTGAGGAATTGATTATCTGCCTCCGGACAATAAAAGTAAATGGAAACAAACTGTTTTAAAAATGTCATGACCAAAATAAGCTCAAATCCAAGTAAAAAAAGAATATTGTAAGATTAATTAAAATTCAGAAGAAATCGCATCATAATTTTAACTTTTTCTTTAGGAATGAAGAATTAAAATATCAAATTGGGAAATTTTAAACAAATTAAATAAAATATTTCTTGAAACAGTTAAACATTTTTACTAATATAATATTTCATGCTGCTCAATTTTTACTAAGAAAATCTTTGAAAATAATATTTTAAAATGTTGCTTACTTTAACCTGGATTCTAATTACAACTCTATGTTTCTAACTGGCCAATGCTACTTTTTTAAAACTCTGACTTTGCGACACATAGTTAGTCAATGCAAAAGCTAATCTCACTGGAAATTGCATCATTTTCAGTATACATGGCATATATGCATCATTTTTGAGTCATTAGTAATGCATAGAATATGAACAATTGAGCTGTTGTTGTAATCCGTCGACACCTCTGCATACAAAAACGTAAAACTCGATCTTTCTGGCCACTAACCAAGAACCATCGTTGGATGTCCGTTAAAAAACAATGCAAATTTAATACGTTCATTGCTTAGGTATTCAGACGATTACGAGCCAGGAAACATAAGCTATATATTAGTATTGCTACAAACGGTGTGTTCATGATATTTTTGAGATTAAGAATTAATTCTTGAGATTTCAAGAATTAACAAATAATATTATTTTAAACTCATTTATTGTTACTTTGGTACTAATTAAAGCTTTACTTTCCATTTTTTGCCTAATATATGTAATAATCTATAACTGATGTCATAGGATAGTGTAGGAAAGGAATAGGGATAATACTAGATTAATTTCTGGTTCAGGACACGATATGCTTCTTTTGTTATAGATAGAGTTGTCGGTATCTTGCTGTTTAACTAACAATGTCTTTTGCTTTGGGGTGGTGGATTTAAGTTTAAAGTTTTCATATTCTTTAATTGTGAAATTTAAAATAAATGTCAGCAAGAATACGTGGCATCCTTCATTTTAAAAATCGATAGCATATACAAATTACTTCCGTCTTCAACGTTTATTAAATTTATTGGACTGGTTATTGGATTAATTTG
Source organism: Argiope aurantia (assembly GCA_026543865.1). Taxonomy (NCBI): domain Eukaryota; kingdom Metazoa; phylum Arthropoda; class Arachnida; order Araneae; family Araneidae; genus Argiope; species Argiope aurantia. Next base: position 493,575 of record JAPMOR010088780.1, on the reverse strand, counting down.
GTATTGAAATTAGGAAGTATTCATTTGAACAAGTCGTTAATGTGAAAACCTTAATTCATTAAGTAACAGCATTAAACAAAACTAAATGTATTGAGACATTAAGAATAGACATGAATTAATTCACTTAAGATTTAAAGAAATTACTTTTGATTTTGGATATAGAATATTTAATGGTGAATTTTGAGCTTTCTGACGTTTCCAGAAGCTTGCAAAAAAAAAAAAAAATGAATTTTCTTCCATCCTGATGCAAGACCGTTGATAAAGTCAAAGTTGAGTAAAAGAATGAACAGTTGATGCAAGCGTTGGAGTAGATGACCACTGCAAATTTGAGTTGGAGATGACAAGCTGGAGCAGATGACCATGGCAGATGAAAAATATCTATTTTAAAATAGTAACCTAATGTTCATATCTGACATTCATACAATTAACAATGTATATAAATGAAAAATATACCTATGAATATAATCTAGTCATTGACTAGAATAGTTTAGTGTGATACACTGAGGTATCTCAAATTTCAAACAGGAATGCAGAATGTACAGATTTTTCTAAATAACAGGATGTTGTTTCAATTCTTGTTAAATATCTGCATATCATTAAACCTCATACATTTTTGTTATATTTTTTATTATAATAATGTATATAAATAAAAATATACCGATAAATATAGTCTAGTCATTGACTAGAATAATTTATTGTGATTCACTGAGGTATCTCAAATTTAAAACAGGAATGCAGAATGCGCAGATGTTTCTAAATAACAGGATGTTGTTTCAATTCTTTTTAAATATCCTCATACCATTAAACCACATACATTTTTTGCAACCTAAATGATGCCTAAAAATGTGTTAAGAGCATGATAATTAAAAAATAAATTGTAAATGTGATCATTCATGTAAAAACAACAACATTATTTTCATTTGTTGGAAAACACATTGAATTTTATCAAAACACGTTTATAATTTAAGTAATTGAAGTTGTTTCTTTTACACTATCTATTAAATAAAGGTCTTTATTCTTCCAGAATAAAAATGAGCCTTATATTTATTCAAAAATGTAATTTCTACAGAGATGAATGCAAGAACTTTAAGAATTTCCGTATTGTGAAAAAAAAAATGGAGGAACGATGTTTTGAGATTTGATTGATTTTGATGATTCAAATAATCCACACACAGTAATTAGAAGCAACTTACAAATCAGAAAAATAACTTTAGTAATTTAAAACATTTTACGGTTCTTTGCACGCTATAAAAAAAGCAGAAAAATGGCTGATGTGAAAGGCGTCCTCTTATCAAACATCCATTGGCATAAATTAGCAATATTGATGCTTTCATTTGCAATATATATATATATATATATATAATCATGCAAAATATAATTAAAAAAACTATTTCAATAAGGGATAATAATCAAATACTAGAAAAACGCTAACTAAAGAGAGATAACAACAAAAAAAACAGCTTGTTTTTAACTATGTAAATTATGCATAAAAGGTATAAAGAAATTAAATAACTATAATCAAAGTAAAACTTTTATTATAGCTATTTAATTCTTTTAATGTTTTTTGAATGCCTATTTTATACGGCTTTTACAAGTATTTTTATTTTTGCTGATCAGTTCAAGTAACAAATCGTAAAGAAAGCTAATTTCAAATGGCCACTTATAACTGACATTTGAACTTCGTCTGGTAAAAAGCATATTTTCCTCTTCCTTTTCTTTTTCAGACTTCTATTCGGACCCTGGGGCATTTAAAATTTTGCATTTCGTAGTCAGATCCATTTATACCATTTGCTTGAGAAGTCAAAGAAAGAAAACTTCAAGACTGTAAATAATGCAAAAAAAGAAGTTATGCAATATATTATATTTTCTTTTTCTTACAAGAAGAATCGTTTTGTTTCAAAATGAAAGACTGTGTTTTTCTAAAAGCTTTGTTACCAAATTAAAATAATCTTTTGTATTTTGCTTTGAAGTAAGAAACCAAAAGGAATAAAAATTCTTCCTATTAATGATTTTTGTTTCTTAAAAAAAGAAACAAAAAATATTATAATTTCTGTCATAATGAAGATATGTTAACTTAATTTAAAAAAATCTGAATGCAGGAAAATGAATGATTATAATTCAAGATTAATTTGTTATTAAAACAATATTGAAATTGTTTAGAGGTAAAGACCTTTTGCTCTTTTATAATAAATTCCAAACATAAATATGTTACTAATATTGTATAAACAGTTTGTCAAAAACTATTCAAAAAACAATAATTTCTACGTAATCTATAAAAACTAAGTTTAATATAAATTTAAAAAATATATCTTATTTAAAAATGCATTAACATAGAAGACTATATATAAAAATATTCAAAGTGCATCGATATATATATGACTACTTAAATATTTTTATGGCAGAACCTTCAAATTTCTCAACACCTAATTTTACATCTTTTAATCGATTCTATATAATTATAAATTCCCAAATGTAAAATTTCAGACAAATCATTTATTTAAAATGAGATATACAAAGAAAAAGGATTAGGGCTGGTTCAAAACGTGCAAGAATAGTAAATAAATCGTTGTTAATGCTTTCTCGCATTCAAGTTTTCATTTGAGTCGTTATTAAGTGACTTTTTTAAAAAAAGAAACATATTTTGTAAGTGAAACATAAATAACATATGTTTGTTCATGTTTCCATCAAACAAAATACACTGGTGTGCAAAATTTAAGCAACAGGTATGTTTTTTGCTATAACTTCACGAGAATTCCTCTGAGAGACATGAAATTCAGAAATGAGATACAGCATTTTGTTCTGAAAGAATGACGAAAGCATAGTTGCGCAGAAATGAATACAATGCATACAGTATGGAATCAAACAAAAAAAGGCTTTATTGAACTCATAGTATCGTTACACATGATTGTCTGTCCAAGAGGAAGAACAGCAAGCAGATGTTCCTTAGTATGGGATATGCCCTCCCCTTACTGCAATGGTTGCTTCGTACCGTCTCCCCATACTCAGCACCAGATTGTCCAACAGTTCTTGAGGTAAGAGTGCCCATTCCTCAATCAGCATCTGTTTAAGTTGTCGGGTGTCCCCAGGAAGGATGTAATCGGGCCGCAAGGCGCCTCCCCAAAGCATCCCACACATGTTCTATCGGATTTAAATCAGGGGAGCACGCCGGCCAATCCATTCGAGTGATATCTTCACTTTCCAGGAGCTTCTCAACAGCATGAGTCCTGTGTGGCCGTGCATTGTCATCCATAAAAACGAAGTCTGATCCAATGGCACCTCGGAACAGACGCACATGGAGAAGTATCACCTCTTGACAATAGCGATCTCCAGTTACAGAACATCTGTCGAAAACGTGGAGCTCAGTCCGCCCGTTCATCATAATGCCTCCCCAGACGACGACTCCAGGACAACCGAAACGGTCTCTTTCCGTGATGTTACAAGCGATTCCCAACGCCAGTTGATTTGGAGAGAGGTCGGGGCACGGTTTCATCCCAGCCTGGTTATTAATACTCTGCAGTCGTAAATTTCGCCATTAGCTCCCCTAGGTTTTAAAGGCAGGCACAACTTACAAGTGGCCTATGATGAACTACTAACCAGTAGGTGACAGATCTTGGTTTTAACGATATAAGCGTATGCTTCTACATACATTTGCATCGAGTATGAAAAAAAGAGAAATCGTTATTCATGTTATGTCGATTTTGTTGTATCTAAGGGAATTATTACTTCAATTCTTTACAATCTGTATTTTATTCCGCGCAATCCGTATTTCGTTACTTCATTTTTTTTATCAATGAAGTAATAAAATACGTAAATCATATAAAAGATAACTGATGAGAAAGCTTCATTTGGGTGCGAAACAGACTTCGTTTTTATGGATGACAATGCACGGCCACACAGGACAGTTACAGAACCTCTGTCGAAAACGTGGAGCTCAGTCGGCCCGTTCATCATAATGCCTCCCCAGACGACATTAAAATGCTGGACCGGACATTAAATGCACACCTGGAAAGTGAAGATATCACTCGAATGAATTGGCAGGTGTGCCCCCCTGATTTAAATCTGATAGAACATGTGTGGGATGCTTAGGGGAGATGCCTTGCGGCACGATTACATCCTACTGGGAACTCCCGACAACTTAAACAGATGTTGATTGAGGAATGGGCACTCTTACCTCAAGAACTGTTGGACAATCTGGTGCTGAGTATGGGAAGACGGTGCGAAGCAACCATTGCAGTAAGGGAAGGGCATATCCCATACTAAGGAACATCTGCTTGCTGTTCTTCCTCTTTGACAGAAAATCATGTGTAACGATGCTATGAGTTCAATAAAGCCTTTTTTTGTTTGATTCCATACTGTATGCATTGTATTCATTTCTGCGCAACTATGCTTTCGTCATTCTTTCAGAACAAAATGCTGTATCTCATTTCTGAGTTTCATGTCTCTCAGATGATTTCTCTTGAAGTTATGGCAAAAAACATACCTGTTGCTTAAGTTTTGCACACCAGTGTATTTTCTTTCTTTTAAAGTATTTTAGCATTTTAAAGTAAAAAAAAAATTTATTCTGAATTATTAATTATATCTGGATATATATTAAAAACGTTAGTGATTAAAAATTTCAATGGGTTATAAATCACCAACTGTTTATAAAAACTGCTATGTATTCGAACTGTTCTAATTCGAGAAATTGGAATACGTATTCGAAATTATGGCATTCAGAAAAATTGAGTTTATGTAAATCTAAATACAGTAAATAAGTAAACAGTGTTAGGCATTTACAGTTTATTCATGTAATAGCTAGTTTCGGAATAACGAGCATTGTCCAGATACTGTTTTGACGAATTGTACTATTATAAGTCTATGAAAGATAAAGTAAAAGAAAAAAATCAGCAGTAAGCTACTACAACTGAGCATAAATTTACATATTTAAGACAGAATGTTTAGAATTATATTCATCGTAACAATATAATTATTGCCATCCCATTAATACTCCAGCAACAAGAAACGAAATATGCTAAGCAATAATATCAATAATGATAATAATTTTAAAAATTATATTTTATACAAATAGCTACCAGTGGATACACAGCTGATGATTTTTTCTGTCCTTGTTTTTATATTTATTTTTAAAATTATTTATTACCTAATATTTATGCTTATTTCTTCGATATTATTTTATTCTTATTTCCTCGATCCAAAGACGCCTACTCAATATTTGAAGCATAATTCCCTTTTAAGTTTTGAAATTTATTTTAGTTGTTGGATCGATTGACAACTAAACGCTGGCGCATAATTACGCCATCTCAGTATATAAACTAACTGCTGGCTATACAAATTCTATTTAAGAAAATGGAAACGGCTGTTTTTAAGTTAAAATGTTGTGTTTCATAAAATATAATCAAAATAAAGAGATCTTAATTAAGAAATGCCCAAGTCAACAAATGATTTTTATATGTAGAATTTTTTTTATTAGTTATAAATATGAATTGTGTATGTTAGAAATAATAATGTAAGAAATGACTGGAAAAGGAGATCAGATAATAACACTTTGCCATATAACAAGATTACAAATCTTGCAAAGATTAGTTATAGCTAGCATTTAAAAATGTATTTACAATAATATATCAAAAATGATATGATGGATGAAATTACCAATGGATGAAATTACCAAAATATTATCTCTCATTAACTGATTACATTGATTAGTAATAATATTGTACTATATGCATTGAAAAGTAATAATTAAAGAAATGAAGAAAACTTGAGATCAGAAAGTAATGCTTCACATTTTTTATGGTAAAATTTTAAATTATAGGAAATTCAGCTATAGCTTGAATATAAGAAAGTGTATTTGCAAGAAAGCATCAAAAATTCAAAAAAGGCATCATTCAATAAGATATAGAAAATAAAATATTTTTCCCGTAAACACTGTTTCGAATCTCTAATATTTCTTTCCTGCAATACTAACAGCATCACTGAAAAAATATATATTTGCAAATATTCTTGATGAAATTGATGTCAGGACAATAATCATCGAATTTGGCGACGATTTGGAGTATTAGCGGCGAATTTGGTAGCAAAAATTAAAGTCCTTGAACAATTAAAATGCTAAGGCAATATCCTTAGAACCAAATATGAGGATGTTTCTAGAAAATTCCAAATCATTTTGAGAGGTTATCAGAAACAAAGTCTTAACCCAAAGAGAGTGAGGACTGGGCGTAGAGTATCATTATGCTGTTGCTGTTACTTAAATTGAAAAATTGTATTGTAAATTTTTACTTTTGCTTTATGTTCATATCAGCTGTATTTTGTTGCGTTTTACTTAGTGTTTTTTCTAGAATAAAGCGTAATTTGTTATTATTCAATCATTGTCATTGAATATTACATCCATCGTACATTCATCGGGTGATTTATAGTTATTGAAAAATAAAGGTATAAGAAAATGGGAGAATGTAAATCTTGTATATATTTTTTCATGTCAATTTTGCATGATACTTCAACATATTATTACAAAAGAACAATTTGATTTCTTCTTAATATGCATTAGTAAATACAAAACGATTGTGATTTGAGAAAATATTTTAAAATATGAAAATTTATTAAATTTTGAAAAAAAAAATCATCAATATATATATATATTGAATGTAGATGTAATTTAAAGAATTTATAAATTGATTTTCAAAGTGTAATTTTTTTATGAATATCCATTCTTGTATAGATTTTTTAGTATTTCACTTAAATCTTCCATTTTTAGAGCAAGAATTCTTTTAAGATTAAACTTAATATCTTCTCTTAAAAGCTTTTACGTAGTGAAGATTTTTATTTCCTTTAAAACAAATGTATGTGATGCTCTGAATTTCACTTTCTCCAGAGAAACACCAAAAATTCTTTCTTAAAAATCGGTCTTGGTAAGCGTTCACTGATCTGCAACACCAGATAATCATATTTCAGAAAAAACCGTTTAAGTCTATAAAAAGAATCCATATATTCTATTGATTGTGAAGTGAATATGCTATAGTGCCAATGGAATTCACATTTGAAATTTTGATCAATATATGTTTGAATCAGTTTTTAACAAATAAGATTTATTAGGTAAAATGCAAGGATATGGCTTTACGATTTGTGAATTATGAAGAGAAATGTGATTTTTTTTTATAAAACTCACTAATGTATATTTATAAAAAAAGTGGGAAAATATTTTTAAAAAAATCAAATATGAATAAGCTTATGTCATTCCAATAAAAAGTTTCTCAGATCTGCGAAATATTTTCACAATAAATTGAAATTGCACAGTCGCAAGAATTCCATAAAGTTGTATGAAAGAAAATAAATTTATTTTTTAAGACTTGCGGCTTGATTTTCTATCGGAAGAGTAATTATCTTTTCTAAAGCTTTTTAAGATATTTTGAATATTTAATCTGATTTAATCAGCATTGCTTGTTTTTCAGACATGATTATATTGCAAGCTCCTTAAAAACAGAAACGAATAAAAATATGCCTTTAGCTTATAAATTATTTGATAATTTACATATACACCAATTTTAATGATCTCAATTCATTGCTATATTGTTATTGTCCAAAATTAATTAAGTCTATTTACCAATCCAAATGAATAAATTAATGATAATTATTTAACAAAATCCAACAATGAATATATTGAATATCTTATTGCTTAAACATCTTTGGAAAAATTTCTTTTAAATTTTTAAAAATCTCTCTTAGAAAAAAATTTTATTGGGTAAATTTTCGAAAAGTGATTAATAATGTCATCATTTAGTAATATAAACAAAGTTAGTATACTATATAGCCTCGATTTTAAGAAAAGATAATTTTTAGACGTTTAATTTTCTTTGTGGGATTTTCTCGGACACTAGAAGATATGAAGAGTAAGTAAATTATTAACTTAATTGGTACCATAATTTCAAAACACTTTTATATTTCCTCCTAATAACAACCAGTTTCGCATTAAAATAGGAATCTTTATTAGGTTATTTCCTTGAAATTATCTACGCCTTTTAATGATTTTTGATTAATAAACTAGTTAGTTTTTCAGTAAGGAATTACTCTAACACTTAGAGAACTAAATTTAAAAATATTATGAAACACTAATCCTTGAAACATTTTTCATATTAATTATTCAGTTAAAATAAAGTGGATTTGTTTTTCAGTTTATATAGAGGGTGTTCCAAAATTATCTTTACGTACCTGGCTTGAAATTGATTACAGACTGGAAGTGCTTAGGGCCACCAATGGTGCGCATGTTGAAGTGTACTAAAAATAACTTTATTAGTTGCAGTAATACATGCAAAAGACAGAATATAAATATCTTGTTTATTTTCGAAGTTATGAATTTTTGAAGTTGTAAAGATAATTTTGGAACACCCTGTATAACTGTTTTAAATCAGCTAATTAAATATTCAAATAGTAATCATAAAAGCGTTGCACGAAAAATGGACACACAGTTGCAAACTTTACACATGTCAATGCAATACATTTGTAGGAAAGTCTATTTTTTTTTTTTTTTTTTTTTTTTTAGCTGAAAGGCATTAATAGAATGAAATGGCGTTGTATTCAACAATCGGATTATACGGAATTATACAAAGTTTAACAGATTGGCAGGAATTATTGAGTTTTGCTGAAAATCAAAATTAAATTTAGAAATAAGTTTTTGGTAACTAAGATATTCTAATTATCGTATTTACAAACGTAATCTTAATTTTCAATTAATGAAATATTATATAATTAGCTGCCAAACAATCAATTTGTTTGGCAGGAATATTGGATGTCCTATTGCCTATTGAACTATTAATATAGAATTTATTTATACAAAATGATGCGTTGTAACGTAATTACAATGAAAAATATGAATTTACTGAGATCAATTCACTACAAATTACTTGTTAAAAAGTACATCTACTATTAAATATGAACTCCTACTTTGGAGCTACCTGTAGAATCCATACCACTGAGTAATTTGATGCACAATGGAATCACTTAAATTTTATATAATATTTATAACAATAGAAACATTTTTGCATATTAAATAAAAAATTAAATTTTAAAAAATTAGAAAAATTAGAAAAAAAATTATACAAACTTAAAATTGGTATCATTTGAAAGGTAGCTTTTTGAGGGAAAACAAATTTTTGTGAAATAATATTTTAGGAATATTGACCTTAAAAGCACCAAAAACTTGCTTACTTTTTAATTTATTTATATTTAATGTAACTTTATCATTTTAGAATTTGATAAGTGAGTTGGTTTACTTCTTGTCTGAGAGAGTACGCTGCTGTTTTCTTGCGATCTTCAAAAAGGTGCACGAATACCAAATTTCAGGAAAATAGAACAAAATTATAAACTTGTTTAATAGACCATATTAACAAACAGGCGTTTTTATAATGCTATTAGAAGTAAGTATTCAATTTTGTATTTCAGTCGGTTTTTTATTCTTTGTGAATTCAATAATTCATTCGACAGAATTTAAAAATTATATTTCAATAAACTATGCAATCCTATATAATGCAAATTATTTTTATACATTTCTAGTATTACATTGTCATTCAAACTGTATAAAATTTATTACAATAATTTAGAAAGACCATGCCTTCATAAAAATGTGAAAATTTTTTAATACTACTTTCATCTCACATTGTGTGTGTTGGAACCAGGTGACAATACATTATTCATCCGTAGCACTTACTGATGGTATGAGGCTAAGTAAAGAACCATGCTTAGAGAAAATAAATCAAGTCCTTTGAAACAGATAGAGGCGAAGAAATCAGGTTAGTGATACGTAACTGCAGTAACCGGAAGTGGCAATCATTGAGGCATAAACAGACCTTCGCCACATGATGCTCTTGGATAAAAAAAAGAGGAAAAATAAAAAGCTGTGAAAGATTGCAAGGTCTTCATTCATCGGTGTCATCAAGTATTAGAAGGTAAAAGAATAGCTCTGATCTACTGACGTCGAGAGAGTATCTATTGTATATAGACATTAAAAGGATGGCGAAATACAGTGTAATAATATCGACCTGCTTTTTTGGGACAACAGAATAAACCATTTTTAGTAACGGCATTAGCTTCCATTTGGAATATAGTGGGAAATATTGCTTCCAAAAAAGATTTTTTCTGTGGTATTAATAATAGGTTGTCATAAATTATTCATTATCTATTGCATTTGGTTCATTAATAATAGCAAAGTTAATGGAAAGTTGCATCCAGCGAAAATAATTCCATCTCCTTTTGTCACACTATAGAGGAGGAGAAAATAGGTATTATAATGCATAGCTAAATAAAGTAAAAGTGGTAGTAATGGCACAGATACAAAAGCTTTCACAAAACATCTGATTGCGTTCTAACACATAAATGATAATCATAGGATTTGCATGATAATTATAGGATGAACTTTATTGTCTTCAAATTTTAAATGTTCAGTAAAATTCATTTATCACAAAACGTTTTGAGAAGAAAACGAATTAAAAAGTAGTTAAAGTAATTGAATTAATCAAGCTGCTAAATCTAATATTATTTGATTTCCACAACGATTTCTGATAATTGCATCTTCCTTTTGAAAGAAAAGATAAATAAAAACGTTGCGGCTATTAAACTAAGAGAGCAGAACCTGAGAAATAGCCCCGATTTCCCAGGTCTGTGCTATATTATTTATTAGAACTTTAAAAGTATTTTTTGATATATTTCTGTAGATGATAACAGGAAATTTATTTCCGTTTTTATTCCAGATTCGAGGATTATTTAGCTCTCGAATCACGGACATATAATATCTATATACAATTTATATTCCTTCTCATTTCTGTATGTATATCATTATGTTTTATTGTTCTATGGTATGAGATGAACTATGATTTCGCAATATCTCAAAACTTTTTTAACCGCACATTTTAAGCATCAGTATCATTTGTCGATAGATCTGTTTATGCCATTGTATATGCTATTTAATTTTTAATGGACATCTTCAATTGAAATTTAATGGAATTTTTAATTGAGCTTTAACTGAATTTTTAATTGAGCTTTAATTGAATTTTTAATTCAACTTTAATT
>JAPMOR010088780.1:425448-457708 GCA_026543865.1 Argiope aurantia | reverse complement strand
TTAATTTAATCACGGCACATGGGATGTTAAATAAGTTCATTTTGTGATACACATGTGTCTGAATTACATGCTGCCCCGGTTTCAAATTAAATTTTCCGGTACCATAATAAAGTATAATTGCTTCCTATTTTTGTCTAATGACATTGATTTGCTGATTTGTAATTTCTTTGCACAGACATGTAAATGAAATCACAAATTCTTTCCTTATTATTTACTCACATTTTATAAGAACGAATCCTTATATTAAGGTTTTTTTTTAAATGTACAACAAAATTTTTCGGATTATCTCTCTAAAGTTTAAGATTTAAGTTTAAAACTAAGTTCTAGGTTTATGATAAACTAGCCTCCTTTGGAGACCAGCCGGTTCGCCAGTATTACCGCTCTCTACAATTTTCAATTAAATATTTTAAGTAACTGGTCTCTTAATAGATTCTGAAAGAAAACCTTTTTAATCTTCAAATTTTGATAGTCATACCAAACTTAAACTGTTGATTAGATCGTTTCGTTCAATTTACTATATATATTTTGCTAATTCGTTGTCATTTCCGGTAAAACTTCAACTTTAATTTAAAGTGGAAATGATGAAATTGCAATTAATAAAAAGATATTTTTTAATAAAACCAAGCGTTTTATTTTATTTATCATCTTTATTCCTATTTATTATTATTATTATTATTGAATGTGAGTATTCCAAACAGAATCACTCGGTATATAAGTCTTATGTGAACTACAAAATATTTCTCATAATTTATGTAATATCTCAAAGAATATTTCAACAAAAATTTCTCAGATTCAGCATAAAATTCAGTTTTTAGCTTTGCTTTCAAAAGGATTGAAATGAAATCAATAATAATATTTTGTTCTGGCCTATAAATATATTTCAAAAGTTATGAAGTCTAAATTTAATGCAGTAAGGTATCATAATCTGAGAAATATTCTGGACACACCAAATTTTAAATAAATGAATGAATATTTCTATTTTCCACGATCAACTAAGACTTATTTATGAAGTTTTAAATGTTAAAAATTTAGAAAAACTCAACATTTTTTTAATCTTAGGCCAATTAATCTTGAGAAAACTGCGCGCTGATTGGCGTATTTTCTTTGAAGCGATCGATGGAAAATCTAAAATTATCCTTTTTTCATTGAATAGTGATATTCAAATTTTCATAAATCAGTCAGTTTAAGTGATCGATTTAGTTGACTGGAAATTAACTCTTTTTATATAAAATATTAGTGTTTCAAGAACATTTTGTTAATCGTGATTTCCACAGCAGAAGCTTTATGCAAAATCAAAAATTCGTTATTCATTAGAGCATTTATTATTTATTGAATCGTTACATAAAATATAATCATTTTGCATTTAGACCATTCTAGCAGATCTGTGTCTTACTAAAAGTTTACAAATTAGCTGTGTGGCCCTGATTTGAGTGGATATCCTGTTCATATTAAACAAAACTTGCCTTAAAATAAAACTGATTTATTGGATTAATAATATAGAGAGTGTTAAAGATCATAAAATAATTTTTCTTGAATGTATTTTTTAGAAAAAAATAATACTTCTTATTTGTTTCATTTCCTACAGACAATTTCGCTTCCAAAAAGATTTAATTTATTTTTAATTGGAGCTTTAATCAATGTGATGGCAACACTTTGAAAAAAGCTATTTTTTTCCCATGAATGCGAAACGTGCTCGTGCAGCTTAAGTTTTATTCTTATTTTGTAGGGAAAAAATTGTTTAAAAACATAGTTAAAATATTTATTTAAAAATTCATTAAAAATAGAAATTTAATTTTAAGGTTAAAACATTGGTATCATTTAAAAGATATATTTTTGATCTTTAAATTCATGGAAAAATCTTTTTTGTGCGGTAATATTTTCGGAATTTATAGCAGAAACGCGCCAAAATTTCGCTTAATTTTTAAATAAATAAAATTCTAATTAAAAATTCGAAAAAAATAACCCCCAGGTGCACATTCCCGACCTCCAAGGTATACACGTGCCAAATTTGGTAGCTGTAGGTTAAATGGTCTGGTCTGTAGAGCGCCAACACACACACACACATTGAGCTTTATTATAAGTATAGATATAGATTATGCATTGAACTATCTTTAGAAATAACAATCAATATATTACTATAAATCTCTGCATGTAGACCTTAAAAATGAGAAATTGTATGGAATATACGTTATTAAATAATGTCAACTACGACATTTAGGTGAATATTTTTAAATGAACATTTATTTTTCACGTCTAGCACTAAGATATAAAGCCATTATCTATCAACATTCTGCATCTACCATAAACATAAGAAAGGTACAGAATAAGATTTAGAGGATTACGCCGATTGAATATTACAGATAAATATTAAGCTTTAAGATAATAAATGACCCTTACTGCATCAACTAACAAAGGTTTTCATTCCCGAATTTCTTTTTTTTTTTATTCAAATCAATTTTCCAAAGAAGTTAATAGTTTCAATTTTATCACTTGGATTTTTTACCATTATGACATATGAACTTCGGAAATGGTGTATTCTCACGATCGGAAAATGATTCGATATATCTCCCATGACTTTGAAAAACTATTTAAATCTCACAAAAAAAACAATGCTATTTTTTTTTCAGTATATACGCTTTTGATTTCGTCCTTGATGTACGTATCACTGAAGAAACGAAGATATGACCATAATTTTTTTTTCTCAAAACATAATGGGCTGTATATTTTTCTCTAATTTTTTGAAATTAAATGCGTTCTTATTGTTGTTTGAGCCAATTTAAATAAGTTCTAAGTAATGAAGCTTCTATGTCTTCAAAAGCTACAATTACGGAAATTAACTGACTAACATCAAAAATGTTTCTTTCTGTAGATGTATTCTTCTCATCTTTTTAGGAGAATATCGAAATCTATACTGAAATGCTCGCACGTTTTTATTATCACTTGCATTAATCTGTTATAATCTTATAAATACTAAGGCGTACCCATTTAAAAATGGTAATTTCATTGAATGGAATTACTACAGTCCCTCTTTGGTCTCAAATGGCCTATGTGGCCAATATTTATATAGCATACATGATTCCATTTCTAAAGAATTTATCTCCAACAAAATCTTGTCAACGCAAATAAAATATAAGAATGCTTGTTTGGCATATCTTCAAGACTTCAATGGCGCTCCTTTCCGAAAATGGCAATTCATTGACAGATCTTGTCACTTTAGTAAGTGGAAAGTGACAGTTCAGTTATTTATTTTAGCATGCCAACAAGCAAACTGAAGTTTACAGAAAAAGCCCCAAATAAAAGATTCAACCTTCATAACATTTTTCCAACAACTGAACTGAGAGACTCTCTACACTCAACTCTTATTCCCTTTTTTCCTTATTATCAAATTTTTTTTGACAATATTTCGTTTATGTCTTTAGTTACATTATAAGTATATCTTGGTCTTTTAAAGTATGAAAATGCCAAACAGGATTCAACCCCTCTTGCATCGATAATACCGAAGGGTGCAAACGTCGTTATAAATCAACACATAAAAAAATTCAAAATCGTTATCTGAATTTCTATTTGCCTTCTTTAAAATGCCACTGAATTTTTTTAGCTATTTTTGTAAACATAATCTGCAATAATTACTGATATTACATGCCTTTGGGATAATTTTTTTGATAGCTGTTTATTATTCAAATACTTCATTATCTAGACAGAGAAGTTTTTCTCTCCATTCGAAAGAGAAAATGATATAGTGTTAATTTAATTGTTGTTCGTAATAAAAATCAGCATTAGAGATTAACTGCTGTTTCTTTTCACAAAATTATCTATTATTTAGAATTTCTATAGCTGTATCGATCCAATTGTCCCTGGATTAAATGATGTGTATTCATAGACAATTAAAAAAATTATATACAATACTGAATACTTTATTAAAATTACAAAGGATAAAATGTTAGTATAAGAAATGGTTAGGTTTCTCTTTTTGATTTTGCTTCATTCTACAAATTCTACAATACTTTTTTGCTTAGTGATGGCGCTATTATATACTCTATTATTTTTTACATCGGCAATAAATAAAGTTATAAGAACATTCTAAATAAAAAATAAAACCCGAAGATAATAAAGCATAGTAGTCGAAGATAATAACAGTAGAGATAGTTTATTTTTACGATTTCTACTTTGGAATGGGGAAATAAAAGCGTTCCAACTTCGCTGAATATCTAAGTCCCACGGATATTGGCATAAATTTCATTTTTGTAGTCTGATATTAGTTATGTTGTTCATCCCAATATATCTCTGCGTTTATTTCGTAAAGAACTTAAATATGAAAACACTTACAAAACTATCATTTTGATGGAGACATTATTGATTAACATTGTTAAATTATTTAGTCAGGAATTATTTCGATGGCTAATTTCTGCTCATGGCTAACTTTGGATAGGAAAATAATAAAATGCACTGCGATATTATATTAATTGTTGAATAAAATAAAACTTTGGAAAAAATAATCATTTTAATAGCAGCTTTACTAATCAACGAAGATTCTTAAACTTAAGACTTCGTGATTTTACATTCAGAAATATAAATAAATATGCCTAAAAAAGTGCCACTGTAATACTGCCGAAAGTGAAAAATTTTGTCTTTTTCTCTACACTAATCAGCTATTCAATTAAGGAAATAAAATCTTAAAATCATTTAGAAATCCAAACGCATAAGAAAATATTTCATTCTTTTAGTATTTTAGTAAGCTAGTATCAATTATCAGTGCACATTTAAAATTAATTTGTAACATTTTGGCTATTTAACTAATAATGGAAGATGGAATTTCTAGCATTTCTCCTTAAAAAGATTTGTGGAAAAAAAATTTGAAATCTTCGAAGGGAAAAAAGAAATTGTAATTGAAGATTTATTTAATATTCCGTAATACTTGAAAGAAAATCGAGCAATTCATTACTTTTATGTTTCGAAAAGAATAAGACATGTCTAATTTTTTTTTTTTGTCTTCTCTTCTCGGATTTAATTAATCAAAAATAATTTGTTTCTTTATTAGTCTTCTTTAAGTTCCTTTATGTTCCTGGAGAACAAAAATGCTCCAATAGACAATATGTTTTGTTAATATTGTTTATGCAAATAAGAAGTAAGAACGAAATAATTGAAAAGGCGTTTTCTTTCACATTAGAGTTTTTTCAGTCCTTAAGACTGTAAACAGTACATATAATTTTTTTGAGAAAACATTTGTTGCTCTTTATTTTTCAATATGTCTCTCATTGTCTTAATTTTTTGGCTTTGTTTTGATTAACTTTTAACAGCTTGGTTAAAATTCGCCGCAATATTCAAGTAATTTATTATTTTTTTTTTGTGGACAAAATATTACAAATTGAGTTTTAATTTTTTTTCTTTATTTCTTTTTTGAATTTGTTATTTGGTTTCTGATTCCTTCTCAATTAATAAAGAAAATAGTAAGCATCTTACTGATGAATATGCCACGGAAAATTCCGATTAAAATATTTGTGATTTTTACAGAAAGTAAAAACTTAATTCATGTTTTTTTCCTAACAAAGCATTGTGTATTTAGCAGTTCATTTTTTCAGCGATACGTTATATCATTTATAAATTTTTAAAGTACTAGTCGCTTTTAACAATTAGCTGATTCACTGGAGATATTGCTTATATTAAATTTCAGTTAAATTATTGAAGCATAACTTAATTCCCAGTATTCTGTCAATGCTCTAGACAATAAAACCATATTATTTTAATTGTCTTGAATCTATTAAAATGTATATATTCGTCATTAGAATGTATATAAACATATCTAATGACGAACAGTTCCACAACATTATAGTTCCATTAAAAATATAACTGTACAATTAATATATCTTTTAAATTTCGTGGTATTGTGAAATCAATTTTTTATTCACCTTGTAAACAACACGGATAATAAACACAATCTTTCTTCTTTAGTTTCTACGATGGAAGAAAATCATGCGATAAAATGCTTGGTATAATAAAAAAATGGTTGAAATCGCAAAGCAATATTGTTGGAAAATAGACAAAAAATATTTTCAAAAATAGCAAACAAAAGAGAAAACCTTATGCAACCGAATATGAAAATGATATCATTAAAACAATAACTATTTAAATTTTAAGATGATACAAAATTCATTTTTATGCGAAAAAATTTCAGATATTGCGATGAAAAACAGTCAAATGTTCGCTTAATTTTTAATTAACAAAAATTTTAATGAAATTTTCAAAACGCAATCGCTCCAAAGTTCTCATTCCTAGCCTCCAAAATATGTATGTACCTTTTCGGTACTTCTAGATCAAACGATCTGCTTTGTAAAGCATCAACATCTATATATAGAAACTTTCAATTTTTATTAGTAGAAGTGTGCTATTTAATCTAGCTACATGTATTCCAAGGGTTCTATGTGTACAACAAGTTATTTTGGACTTATTTTTTGGAGTTTAAAAGTACTTCTTGTTACTTTTTTGTACTGGTATAACTCGTAGAACATTCCTTAAATTTTAAAAATCTTACGTAAGGCAAATTGGTTCAAATTTGAAACCCATTCAGTATATCTCAAACTATTATCAAAAATTGAGAAAATACCGTATGATATCTGAACCTTCCTATTGAATAATTTTGTATTAACGAAAAAATAACAATATTCACTTTTTAAAAAATTCACCAACTCTCAAAATATTAAATTCTAAGAGTGCAGAAATGTCTATATCACCAAGTCTGAGTGATCTTATTGATTTAAAAGTCTATTTTTTTATTAGTATTGATCAGTAGCGTTGGTTTTCGGTTAGTGCTAGTTTTTCTTAATGTTTTGTTTCAGCACAAAATAGTTTATCTTAAAGATTGTATAAAAATGGTAATGAATCTACATGGGTAGCAGGATTTTGTTGAGCTTGTTAGTTTCTTGCAATTATTCCCAGTTATCATACGCGATTTGGTTATTGTTATGTTTAATGCATATGATCATTAAAATATTTATTATTATTATCATTATATAATATTATTATTATTATATCAATAATATCATTTAATTAGTTTGCCTTCATATTCCATTCTGTAAATTAATATTTAATTTGCCACTCACAATATTTTATATAATTCTGAATTTTGTAAAATGTAGAATTTCTGAATTTTGTCTGAATTTTGTAGAATTCCTTAACTTATAAGTTATACAGAAAAATGAATTTTCTGAGCTTGCTAAAATCATTTGAAGTAATCTAGTTTTTTTTTTTTTTTCAAAAAGAATAAAGTAGTTACTGACACTCTGGTACAAGAGGCATTTTCACTGCAAATTATAGAAAGATTTTATGCATTATTATATTTTATATAAAATAGTGCATTACGTTAACAACTTGATATGAAATAAATTTCTACTGTCTTGTATACGATTGAAAATCACGTTCTGTTAACCGCTGTTTTAATATATAATTATTTTATTATTTATTTGATATATATTTGTCTAGTGAAAATGACTTCAAATTTTTCTCATAATTACTGATGCGAAATTTTTTTTCAATAAAGTCATTATGACAGCTGATAGCGTTTCATTAATACAAGGCATGATAATGATTGCTTTTCTAGATATTTCAGACATTAAACTTGTGTATTATTAATAAATAAATTTTCTTCCTTCAATTTTCTACTTGATTTATTTTGCATAATTAGAAACAAGGCACTAAGTAATAAAAAAATATATTCAATTTCATTCAGGGGAATCTATAGTTACATATAAACTATTTCATAAGACTGTAAAATATATTATTATAGGTAGTCGACAATCACTGATGTAAATTAACCGTTGAATCAGCAACATAAAGACCTTATATAGCAAGAAGAAATTACAATGATAAAAATAAGCAGTAATATAATAGGAGGTATTATTATTTCAAGAAAGAATTACTTCATTGGAAAATGACTTTTATCATGATTTTATCTTTAATTTTAATATTGTTGTAGATATTATTTTTCATTACTATAGTGAATTATCATGTGTCAAATATTAATATCAAACGAGAAGAACTGCATCTACTATGGCAAGTTTAGAAAATAATTTATTTACTTAAGATACGTATGTTTATATTCTAGACTAATAAGATTTTTCTTATAAATACTTACTTTATTACTTTAAAACAATTATAATTATTTAAAGATAATTCGAAAGCAATTCAAAAGTATCCCATATCGTTAAGAGAAATATTTTGAATTATTTCAGATAAGATGTGTACATAAATATGCTATAACTGTTAAAAATTTGAAATATCTATATATTCATTGAATGTTTAACTTTTGAAGCAAACCGAAAAATTAATTTATCTAACAAATAAGAATTAGTTTTTATTTGCTATATAAATATGCTCAGAATTATTTTCCTTAATTTTTTATATTATATAGTCTAATAAACTATTAATGGAAATTCCGAAATGATATATTATTTTCTTATTTTGCTAATCGTGTGACAGGACTAATGAAAATACAGAAGACTGCAACAAAAAAATAAAGTAATATATAAATTCTTCATTTTTTGTATCCTACCTGATGAACAAATACAACAATCTTTAATAATACACTGAAACTAAAAAGAATGTATATAAATAATATTTTGATAGTTACAGAAAATTATAAGAACTCGATATAAAAATAACTTTTTTTCTCTCTCTCAGACGAAAAGAAATATTCTACACTTTTTTATTACGTTTTTATTTGCCTTCTATTAAGCAAATATTTATTTCCAAGAGAATCAGTAAATTCAAAGTGAAGTTCTGCTTTTGCGATTGTTGAATATTCCACTTTACAACAAGGTTTTCTTTTACTTTTCTGAATTTACTATGGTTTATTATCTGAACTTTAAAAAATGAATGCACTCTCAATGCTGATTTCTTCAAAGAATTCAAATTCTTTCACATTTCTTTCTTTTAGATAGCCTTCCAACTATATAAAAATTTAAATAATAACGCAAAGACCCGGTGGGTTTTACAATATTTTGAAGAAATAATAAAATATCGTGGATATTGAGTAATATTATAACGATATTTGTACTATTCAGAAAGTTAAAAGTTCTAAACTTACTTTTAGGATTAATAGCTGCGATGCATAGCTGTCTATAGTTATATTTATGTAGTTACGGAGAGTATTCTGCTACACTGTTAAAAAATGTTCTTTCTGAGCAAAATTCTTTTAATTCTTTAATATAATTTCCACCCGGGGATTTTATTGCTAATGTGCATAAACATCAAAGTAAAACTGAATTATTAAATAAGAGAGACGATTTCCATTCCTAATTTAATAACTATGGGGAACATAAATTTAATATTTACATAAAATTCCATTTAATAATTTTACAAACTTACTTCCTCTTATCCTACGTTTAAAGCGCTCCAATATATGTATAACGATACAAATTACGAACAAACATATTGAAACACACACACACACACAAAGAAATTTTGTTTATACATCTTGGTTTATTCTCGTTAGACTCGGAATTGTCTCCTCTCGGACTTTCGGCTCGTTCGGCTCTTAAAAAATTCCAATTCTGATTTAAATCTTGTTAAGGTTATGCAGTATAAATTTACTACTTGATCAAAATAAAATATTTTCATACTTGTAAGGTTACGTATCAAATATTCAAGAATATTTTTCTTTTTTATGAAAAATATATTACTGAGATTGAAGAATTAAATTCGTATGTAAAGACTAATGCCTTGCCTAATCCTTTCAGTAGTCACTCCTATACATCATAATGCATTATTGTATGGATTTTTAAAAGAATATTTCTTTTTCAACTTTCGAAAATGTGAAAAACAATATAATATATATTCTTAGTTCTTCGGGGATATTTGTGATATTGGATTCCAGATAAATCTTTTAAACATAACGTCCGTGATTATGCCAAATTGTCTGACTTGAAAGTCGTGTTATATGAATTGACTTACATAAATTGTGTTATTGTTTATGCAAATCCTTTCAGTAATCACACCTATACGTCAAAATGCATTATTGTATAGATTTTTAAAAGAATATTTCTTTTTCAACTTTCGAAAATGTGAAAAACAATATAATATATATTCTTAGATATTAAATATAATTTTTAATGTTGTCAAAATTCAGGAAAATTTTGGAAGATTATTAAAAAGGCATAATTGAAACGACATTTTTTAAAACTTTGAAATGGTGTTAATTTTATTTTTGTGTCATAATATTTTTTTTTATTTAACCTTGAAAAAATGACAAAATGTTAACTATGTTTTAATTTTCAAATATTTATAAGCTTCTGATTTGCTCCTGACTGTTTATTTAATCATTTGAGAGAATAATTCAGATATCGAATACTTCGTTTAATGACATCATCATCTGCTTTGAATCTATAACACCGAGAACTATTTTTTACTATTCCTCTAATAAAGCATCGGTCTTTAATCCATCAAAAGAAAACTATATCTAGCATAAAAATTCTAATCTAATTTTAATTCTAAAATAACTCAATACGTTATTTTACAAAACCGACATAAAGGAATGCCCAAAATTTAATAGAGATTTATTTCAGTTAAGTTATTCTATGTCAATAAATATCAAAAGTTAGGAAGAATAATCATCTTTTTTTTGTTTGAAAATCCTTTATGAATTAAAAATGGTTAAGAAAATCCTCAAGAATATGAATATTTTTATATGCTATTTTTAGCTCACTATATTAGAAATCAATAATCTAAATAAACATTTTTTTTTTTCATCTAGCAAATCTTGCTTAATCCTCATGCAATTTTTCTAGTTTGAAGAAGTTATAAATATTCGTATGCAACCCACGGATTTCCATAATCGCTCAGCTAACAGAAATATTTCTATATTTGCACATAATAAAACCAATGTTTTCCGCTATTTCTCCATTCAGAAGAATGATTTCTGGGGGGATTGCATCGTCTGGATCTTAACATCTAGAACGGATGTGATAGGAATAATCCCAGTCACGTTCTCTTTAAGACTAATTGGCTCTTCCGGAGAGTACTGAGCCCTACACGTTTGGCGCATATCACACCTTTGTGTCAATTTGTTTCTCTGCCTGAGTGCCCAGTTGAATTGGACACACACACAAAAAAAACGCATTCACTCAATCCGATTCGATTAGTGAATAACTAAATAATTTAGAATGTAAATACATGCACTCAATATTTAATTTCACTGCTAAAGTAATTGAAGTGGCCAATGAATATTGCAATCACTAAACATGAACTTTTAAACTGTTGATTCAAAACAAAATATTGTAATTATTAACTGAAATGAGTATCAAATTTTGAATATTTCTCTATTAATTAAAAATATACTATAAAGTGATAACTTTAAGTTCATTATCAAAATCGAGTTGGAAATTATATCTGTTAATTCTTAGTTGTTATCTATATCTATACTTATAATAAAGCTCAATGTGTGTGTGTGTGTGTGTGTGTGCGTGTTGGCGCTCTACAGGCCAGACCATTCAACCTACAGCTCCCAAATTTAGCACGTGTATACCTTGGAAGATGGGAATGTGCACCTGGGGGTTATTTTTTCGAATTTTTAACTAGAATTTTATTTATTTAAAAATTAAGCGAAATTTTGACGTGTTTCTGCTATAACTTCCGAAAATATTACCGCACAAAAAAGAATTTTACATGAAGTTAAAGATCAAAAATTTATCTTTTAAATGATACTAATGTTTTAATCTTAAAATTAAATTTCTATTTTTAATGAATTTTTAAATAAATATTTTAACTATGTTTTTCAATAATTTTTTTCGTCAAAAATAAAAATAAGGATTAAGCACGTTTCGCATTCATGGGAAAAAATTAGCTTTTTTCAAAGTGTTGCCATCACATTGATTAAAGCCCCAATTAAAAATAAATTAAATCTTTTTGGAAATGAAATCTGCAAAAATATAATTTTCGGCACGTGTCTGTAGGAAATGAAACAAATATGAAATATTATTTTTTCTAAAAAATAAATTCAAGAAAAATTATTTTATGATCTTTTACACTCTCTATACAGGGTGTTTATTTAGTCCCGGACCCATTTTGATGTTTAATGACTCATGAAATAATGAAGATATAAACAAACTTATGGCATTTATTTATGGAATAACGCATATATTTTCCTTTTCAGGTTTGAATATTTTTACTTTTCTAAATATCGTCTGCGCGTGTTTTTAATTTCAGATAATTTCATTTTCCAGTCTAAATATCTATACTTTTCTAAATATCGTCTGCTTATTAATTGCATTTTTCTCTCTTTTGTTTTTGGCAACTATTGAAATGTTATGTTTACTTTTGACATGTTTGTTCTAAGTAGAACTTTTGTACGTGATGTTTTATTGGAGCGGATATTAAGGAGAATGCATACACCACAAGAGAAAGCACAGATTTTATGATGGTCATAGAGTTAATTTCCAATCAACCAAATCACTGACTTTTAAGAGTTAATTTACAATAACTTAAACTGACTGATTTATGAAAATTTGAATATCACTATTCAATAAAAAAAGGATAATTTTTGATTTTCCATCGATCGCTTCAAAGAAAATACGCCAATCAGCGCGCAGGTTTCTCAAGATTAATTAGCCTAAGATTATGAAAATGTTGAGTTTTTCTAAATTTTTAACATTTAAAATTCCATAAATAAGTCTTAGTTGATCGTGGAAAATAGAAACATTCATTCATTTATATAAAATTTGGTGTGTCCAGAATATTTCTCAGAATATGATACCTTACTACATTAAATTTAGACTTCATAATTTTTGAAATATATTTATAAGCAGGAACAAAATATTATTATTGATTTCATTTCAATCCTTTTGAAAGCAAAACTAAAAACTGAATTTTATACTGAATCTCAGAAATTTTTGTTGAATTATTGTTTGAGATATTACATAAACTATGAAAAATATTTTGTAGTTAACATAAGACTTAAATACTGAGCGATTCTGTTTGCAATACTCATATTCAGTAATAATAATAATTAATAAATAACAATAAAGATGATAAATAAAATAAAGCGCTTGGTTTTATTAAAAAATATCTTAATATTAATTGCAATTTCGTCATTTACATTTTAAATTAAAGTTGAATTTTTACCGGAAATGGCAACAAATTAGCAAAATATATATACTAAATTGAACGAAACGATCTAAACAGTATAAGTTTGGTATGACTATCAAAATTTGAAGATTAAAAATGTTTTGTTTGAGAATCCTTTAAGAGACCAGTTACTTAAAATATTTAATTGAAAATTGTAGCGAGCGGTAATACTGTTGAACCGGCTGGTCGCCAAAGGCGGCTAGTTATAAAATATAACATAAATATTACTGACTAGAAATTTAGATAGAACTAAGACCTGAAAAGTGTATTTCTATAATATAAACATAGTCAATTTTATTCTTACACCTTTCATATTTGCCTACATTTTTTTTGCCTTTCAATACTAAGATATGCATATTATTAGAACTTGGGAAAAATACTATTTCATTTTATTTAATTTAATGCGCCACTTTGTACAGTTGAAATGTAAAATACATTGTAAGTGAAAAATAAAAATTAAAAGTTAATTTCTAAAAAAAAAAATGTAAACCTAAATAAATTGATGATAGTTAACAAATATCATTAATAATTTTTGACGGTTTTAATACAAAGTTACAGACAATTTTCTTTGAAGAATAAAAAATTTGTAATTAGAAATAGAAACTTCTAAAGAAAGATTGATAAAATCTCAATAAAAAAACAATCTTGCATAATTTTAAGAGATTCTTTTATATATCTATTAATAATGATTGGTAGCTCATTATTTAAGCAATATAATTTGGAAAAATTTGGAAAAAAATATTGGATATTTTAGATTGTATTTCTGAAGTGATGACTGGTATGATTCGAAGAAGAAATTATCGAAATCGATCGAAGTGTATTTTAAAGTTATTGGAGCAATAAAAGAACATCTTTACAAAATATCCTATGGACTTTATTTTTTTTTAAATTTACCCGGGTAAGTTACAAAAAAATATCCAACTTTACTATCAATTGTTTCTCTCTTCGATTCTAATGAATTCTTTCGTAATTCTTGGAAAAAATATACATACACACTTATATATTTTATAAAATGTTACTTCTTAGGAGTAAATTTCAAAAATTTATATAGACAATATCTATCAAAATTTCGAAAATATCTTTTTTTGGAGAGGGGAGGGGGGAGAGTGCATTCCAGCATTTTGGATTGGAAAAATAAAATCAGGAACAGTTATCTCCTAGAAACTTTTTTACAAAACTCTGTAATAAATGTATTAATTCTCCTTCACTCGAACGCTCGCGTAAAATCGTGAAACTTAGGCAAGATCTTAAAAGCGAAAATTGTTTACATTTTTATTTTCCGAGTCCGCATATAGCTATTTTATGTTCATAACAAAAAAAAAGTATGCATTTTGGATTTTCTGTCAAAGAACTGAAGACAAAATTTGTCACAAAACTACAATTTTAGCGTTAAAATTACAAATTAAATTCTAATTACCTAAGTTGTTACATTTTAGAATTATTAAAATATATGCTGCAGAAAGATACAGACACACAGACGTCCAATATGTTGACAAAATATTTCAAAATTTGAAATAGATTTAAACTTTCAAAGCTAACAGAAACCTTTGAAGTTTTTCCAGCCAGATCGTTCCATTTTGTCATTATCGTGTTCACACGCACTCGAACAAACTTTCTCTGAATGGATTTTGTTCAAACTTTAATAGAAATAGAAAAAATTAATGTAAAATCTAAGTTTAATTTCACTGGTCAAAGTTAAAACTTTTTTTTTTTGAGTAAATAGAAAGAGTGATGTTGTTGTTTCTTATGGCACTTGCCAAGGACAAGCCCTCTAGAAAGAGTGACAAATTACAGATATAAATAAAAATACATTTTTTAAATAATATTCTCAGCCTTGAAGGTCTGGAAACGTAAAATAAATCAAAATTTTGAAATCGAATTTTTTGTTTATTACATTATTTTAAGTGCAATATCACATGCATGTCTTTACGTATTTTCTCCAAATTTCTCCAAATATTATAAACAAAAAAGCTTTCAATTTCAACCTTGCAAAAAATTTACTAGGATTCACCTTCTACTATGAAGACTCAGACATGAAAGCATTTATGGGACCTGAAAGAAATTATTGCATAAGAAAGAGATTTTTTGATCATCAATTTCTTAGATTTCTTATTTCTATGGTTTACAGAAAGTAGACTAGAATTTGAAACTTCTATCAATATTTTTGTGTGATATGAGAATAATTTAAATTTGGTTTTAAAAACACAAGATGCATATTCAGGAAGACATAAAATATTTTTTTAAATCCTATATTTTTTTGCATACTTTTTTTATTATAAAATAAAAATGAAATTATCTTCAAGCCATATTATGTAAAATTTCCAAAAGTATGGAAATTATTCTTTTTTTAAATAACAATTCTTAATTTTTCAATTTTTTCAAAATTTCCCAATTTTTTAAATATCATATTTTACTTTTTTTTTTATGTTTAATTTTTCGGATAAGTATGAGTACTTTTAGCTAATGATTATTTTTTATTTAAACAAGAGAGAATTACAGAATATTTTCTTCCTTTTTATAAATTTGAAGCCAAATATATTCTGTGTTTTATACAAAACATGTCAGGAGCTAATCCTTAAGATTCAGAATGATGAGTTTCAGTTGCTTTCAAAGAGGAGCTAAAAAGAGTTTTTTCCATTAATTTAGGTATAGCAAACTTGAATCTTTGAATAATTATATCGATTTCTATGGCATGCGAAGTTGTAGTAAATTAGGTAACATAAATAGTAAAAAAATTGTCATTTCATACTTCAGTATTTGCGCATTTTTCTAACAGTACGTAACTGTATTTACACTGTAATTAAAAGCCTCTGGGCACTTTTGGGCTTCATTTATCTTACATATATTTCAGAACGAATATGATGTGGGGTTACCCTTAGTTGCAAGGACTGTTGTTATTCTATGAAGAAGGATACCCACTAGTTTCTGGTATGTTTCTACAGGACATTATGCACTTTATTGCATGCCATTCTTATACAAAAAGTTAGCAAGTTCATTCACTTATGGTTTTGGTTTCACTTTGTGATTTTGTCTCAAAGTCGAAGTTTCAATTCAGCTCAAATGTATTGAATGAGATTAAAATCCGGTTTCTAATTTCTAGGGATCCGTATCAGCAAACCAGCTCTTCAGAGCTCTTGCTTTGTTATCACGGCCAACATCAGCAACTACCAGCTATATTTGGTTGTTTTGGTCCAACCATCTGCCCGTAGAATGTTAAGCTAAATTTAATCACGCATATTGCATCACGGAATTTGTGGATAGTATGCTCATTATTCTTGTTAATTTTATTGCAAACTTAACTTCTATAAAGATTACCAGAACACTACTTGTTGTGGGCATTCATTGTAAGTTAACTTATAAAATAATTAGTATAACAATATTTTCTAACAAATCAGCTTTTAGCATCATAGATTGCAGATAATACACGTTTGTGAAAATTTTAATTCTAACAAAAACATTTTCCTTAAATCAACTTATTTTATGAAAAATATCCTTTTATTATGCTTCATTCTGGTAAAGCTATCGTTTTTGAAATAATTAAAAGAAATTTACGAGACAAGAAAAAAACTATGTTGCATTTTCAAAGCATGTACAACATAATTTATTCCTTTAAAATATATTAAAATATATTTTAAACTATTAAACAACAATTTCCAGTTTTACAAAACAGTTCTCAATAATAAATCGTTTCACTAAAAAAATCACATCTAAATTAAAACCTAAAATTATTTGAGCAAAATATATTTATTGTAACATACCAGTTACACACTATATACTTTCTAAAAACTAGATCCAACAAAATTGAGATTTTTAAATAGGAAGATACATAATAAATAAATTTATTAATCGAAAGTAATGAATAAAATGATATTAAAATCTATGTATTTCTAATTTCATTTAATTCGCTTTTCCACACTGTCTGCAATATTAAGCCTCATAAAAATTAATGGTATAAGGCTTATCAACTACCTTGACTTTGACAGAGAAAGAGCATATTGTATGCAACATGTTAGAGCCCATTTGAAATCCATTTTGTCTAGTCGATTGCCCCAGACAGCAATTTTCAGGATTCTAATTGGGTTAAGCACCGTTTATGGGTGACTAATAGTTCTGCCAGACGAGCTCGTTTAATGTTTGGAAGATAGTGGATATAGAAACACCTGAATTGCATTTCTAATTATACGGGTTAGTGACAAAATATCGGTATGGTCTGCATTTCATTTGTAATTAATATTATTTGTATTTTTTATTAAATTAAAAAAATATTCAATTGAAAGAGATATTTTTGTCACTGTGTTCAATAAAATATTTGCTTCCTATCTTTAAGTAATTTCAACTAGCGTTTCAAAAATAAATTTAAATATTTTAAAGTTTGTAATACTTCACTAGGGATATGTTTTAAAATTCTGGATAAAATTTACACTGTTACAAAAATTTACAAAAGGTGAGAGAAAAAAGATATTTCATATAATTGACGTGTTTAATATAATATAGTAAAGAATTGATTGAAGATTTGAAAACGTTGATATGTGATTGAAGTAACCTCAAGTAAGCTACAAAATTAGATTTTTTTTATATAAATTTAAATTAAATAGAAAATTTTATGTATAGTTTAATTAATTTCTTTTTTACAATATTTAAAAATAATTAAAAATTAATCATAAATATTTCAGTATAATTTTAAAAGCAATGACATTAAGATATTAATTCCTGCTTTGTTTAATTTTTCATGAAATTTATTTAGATATTTTTACAACGTCGAAATTATTTTTTTCTATTAATAAAACAAATAAAAATAAATTCATCGTCCTATTTTATTTTAAACAGAATTCTATTAAAAGGAAATGTTTTCATATTTACCAAAAGCTGTTTGTTGTTATTCTAATTTTTTTTTTCAAATTCTATACACAGTATTTAGGTATATATATAAAAACTCAATTTTAGAATTTGGAATCCTTAGATTATTTTTATTGATGATAGAATGCTAAAATAAACTTTCTTTTTTAATAAAGTGTATTTGAATTATTTCAGAGAAAGGCATGTTTCATTAAATTTTCGTTTCGATAAATTTTTCCTCTTTTGAAAGATAATTATTCGTGGTTTCTTAAAAAAAGTATAATTCAAGCAATTTCTGTTCAATAAAAAAAATCTAAAGGAAATTTATATTCAAATCTAGCTCAGTGCATTTTTTTGCTGATATATCTAGTTCTTAGCGCATAACATCAAGTAATATAACTTTTATATTTTTTTTTCAAAATGCTTATTGCAGTGCGTAATAAAATTTGTGAAATGAGAAATCAAAATAAAGGTAACATAAATGAAAAAGAATTTATCTACTGGGTGTAATTCTTCTAGACAACGCTCTATTTTAATGTAATTTTCTCTTTTATATTTACTTAATATTATTCTTTAAATAGCTATTCTGAGTTTAACTGATTTTTTAAAACTTTTTTTGTTAATTTCCTAATATAGCGTTATTTTATATTAATTCTTCTTCCATTTAATCTTCTTGAAACACATTCCAGAATAAGTTCATGAATTAAATTAAAAATTATCTTATGATATTTAATGAAACACCTTTTTTTTGCAATTATATGTTTCTTTAACTAATTTAGTAATTTAAAATCAATATATATTTATTTAATGTTCAATTGCGATTAATCCTGTTTTCACTAGGGATTTTCTTTGAACACGCTTATTTAAATTTTTTCATCATTTTGAAGTGATTATTTGTTTGCTTTTCTGATTCAGGGAATATAACTATAGTGAATAATATTATATCAATTCTTTGAATAATATAATTACATTAACATTTAAGCAATTATTATATATTGAGAAATCATTTCTTTGGCTATTTTTTCTGATATAATCAAATTATTTGTTATCACAATTGCTCTCATTTATTTTGTTTGCATTACCATTAGCGATATTTTCATGTGAATATAAAAATGTTCTTCTTATGTTTGAATAACCAGTTTAAAAGTACATCATTGTGGTAAATCATGATGTGTGCTAATAATTAATTACAACTACTATTAGAAGAGATTCCTAATTATAATATTTAATTTATAGCAGAAAACAGAAAGTAAATATTTCAATTCAAACAATTTACTCTAGAAAAAAAATTATAATTTTTTAATGCATTCTTCCTAAATTAAAATGAAAAGGCAAATTTATGTTCTTCATTAAGAATAAAAAAAAACATAATTTTTATTGTTTTTAAAAATCTTTAATTATAAACTTTAAACTTTACACTTGATATTAAATATCTATATACTATATATCTTTATTTATAAAAAAAATGAGGTAAAATTAGCACTTATATTATAAATAACTTTGATGCCAAATCCAGCAAAGAAGTGACCGTCTATCGGTCTGTACTTTTAGAAACATAAAATAAATACATTTCTAAACATACATTTACTCTTTATCTAAGCTGAATGGATCAAGTAAAAAATCTATGAATAATGTTTATTTGAAACTAAAACTTCAAATCGGTATTTTAATATTCAGAAATAATAAGTTTTTTTTTAATTTTATAATTGAACCATGAATTTACTTTAATGCTTGAAGAACGATATATTGTATTTACAGTAGTACATCCACAGATAAAATTTCATTTCCTATGCACCAGAAAATCGTCTTTAAATGATCCATAAGTATTTTATCAGAAAAAGTAATTGGATGACTAGTAATTCAAACTAAGTATTACCTAAACTAGAATTTCATTTGTTATATGCCTTATAATCCGAACGGAATTTCGACATTTTCGAAACTTTTTCTCGCGAAGTTAGATATTATATTCAGGAAACAAAGTTACGTATATATCATAATACTGTTACGAAATTTTACTGGGGTTCGTTTGGATAGTGGAAGTTATATGGTGTGGAGAACGCTCAATCAGCAGGCGGCAGAAGAAAAAGAAACAACGACGTTTATTTACAAGAAGAGACACAGGACAGCACAAAAACGACAACTATATACAGCATAGAAGACGATTATCTTCAGCCGAGATGTGTAGCATACAACAGCATACACACAACAAAACTCTACTGCAGACAGTAGCGCACAGCTTAGTTCAGCACTAGCTTGACTCCTCCGCTAAACCCTGGAAGACCAGTTCTTCACCGTCGATTTCGACTACTCTGCTCTGTCGCTTCCGACTACTCCGCTCCGTCGATTCGGATTCCGACTACTCTTCTTCGATCAAACCACTCTGGAAGCTGCGAACCCTTTTATAGGTCTCAGGAGGCGCGGCTAGAAGCCTCTCAACCAATCAGGAACGTTCGAGGCGTATCTCGGTTCCTACTGGACGGATCGGGAAAATTCTCGATTTTGCGGGTATAATCCATTTTGGTGCCAAAGTCGCCAAATTCGTCGCCAAATGGTCGCCAAGTTTGTCGCCAAGCTCTGGAACCTCCGACGCGACACCCGGACTCCGTCCAATACCGATGACTTTAAAACAGTCTTTCTGGTGATGGAACAAACTATGCTGGGAAGCCGAATTGCAGGTTTGTAACAATACTTTTGATGATCAGATATACGAGTATATGGTTTGTGGTTAAATTCAATTAAATTTCAATTGCATATTGCAATGCTCATGACTCAGCAAATAAAGTAATTCAAGGCATTAAACTTTGAGAGAGATTAGAATCATGATGTTTTGCTTCCACTTATTCTGCCTATTGTAAAAAGAAACATTTCTACTTTAATCAGAACCGAACTTTATAGTGACATCATAATTTGATTCCTTTCTAATGTAATCAGTGACATTATAGTGCCAAAATAATTTGATTAAATTTAATGTAATCAGTGATATTATAGTGTCATCGATAATTTAAATGCTCAAAAATATATGTCAAATTGCACTTTTTATTATAATAGTGAAATTCCACTTTTATAATTTTTCAATGAAATTCAATGAATTTGAACGAAATAGAAAGCAGGATTTTTTTTCTCTCAACGATATAAAAAATTACATATTTTTAAGATATTATAATTATTTGAATTTTATTCATTTGTTTAATTTTTTATTTATTTATTTTTTGGAAAAAGGAATTTATATGAAAAAAACAATAACTATATATATTATATAAAATATTTTAATATTTAATTAAATATTTATGTTTTCAAAATGCAGAAAAATATTAGAATAAATTCGTGTTTTAAATAGACGAGTTTATGAAAATAAACTCTGTTTTACAAATCATTCGAAAGTTAACGCAGAAAATCTCAAAAATACAATTTAATTTTTAATTAACAAAAATTAAATTATAATCTCCAAAATGCACATTCCCCCTTTCAAAATAATTCTGTTCCAAATTCGATAGCTTTGGGACCAAACTGTCTGAAGAAGACTAAAACATACATAGAGACACATATTCCACTTGATTGTTATCAGAGAGAAACATTTTACATAATTTGCTATCAAGACCTATAAAGATCATTGAATTCACTACTGAAAAAAAAGTAAAAATTCCACTGCTGAAATACTGAATATAAAAGTTTCATAGCAAATTCTTAGCTATTTTTATGCAAAAATAATTAGATTTCCACCATATTATCTTTTCATCCTTCGATCACTTAACTCTTCATTTAGCATAAATATTATGTAATAAAATACCTGCTGAATCTCTTTCCCTATACCTTATTATACCGTTAGCACAACAGAGAATTAATTATATAGCTACTTTTCGGAAGGAGAAGAACCTGAAAATCTTGTGTTTGTTTGATAAGCTTATTCCAATGAGCAGCGCTAACGTAAGAAAATGTTAGAAGGCATTAGCTATTTTATAGTCTTGTTTCCCTATTGACATATCCATCTTAGATGGCAGTAAACAAGCCATCAATCCCTTGTGATAAATCTTCTAAAAGAATGTAATTAAACCATATAATACGAATAAAGGTAAGGTCATTGTGTTTTGAAGGAGAGTGAAATTCATTTCACGAAAGGATACTGATATTCCATTAAGTAAACTAACGATCATGTTACCATAATCGCCAAGAAGACTGAATAATAGGATCTTGCCTCGAAGCTTTTCTTCTGTTTAAAAAGTGTAGCTGAATTTTTATAATGGGAATACATAATCAAAATGCTAAGTATGCGACATATATTCCCTCTTTTTTTAGGAAGAGTTAATATTACTTAAAATCATTTTCTTTTTTAACTACCGGGAAAAAAAATGTCATTATTTTCTAACAATGTTGCAAGATCCTTGATGCCATTACGAAAGAAGGTTTCACTTCTTAAACAAATTTTACATTAGATATAATTAATTATGCGTATTTCTAAAAGATTAATTTCCTCGTGGAGTATCAATTCAATATCTTGTTAAATTTCGTGTAAAGGAGAAGTGAAAAGTCCTGTATGTTTAGATTTCTAATGATTTTCTTGTAAAGTTGTCAAAAAAATAAGAAAATATAAAATCGGCTTAAAGGATATATTACAGTTTTATTTTAAAATTATAGCATATATAGATATTTACTTAGCTTTTTATTTTAAAAAAATATATATATGAATTCTTGTTCTAATTAAAGAGTTAATTCCACTTTCTTGTATTACAAATTAGATTCTTTGAAGTTATTTAAGACAATTTAGATTTTAAATGCCACGCATTTTAAAAATTGGTTTAAATATGTTTTTGACTTTTATTTCTTAAATAGATTATGGAGAAAGTACTTTAAAAATCAATGTTTTAAAGAATTGTTTACGGTAATATTGCTAAGAGAAAATTATGGACATTAATAAATATAGATTCGATTAGTCTTTACTTTTCAAGAATTGAATTTACTTTTAATTGAACATTATAGAATAATTAATGGATGTACAAATAAAACGAAAGAATATGCACAAGTAGAAAGCATTAATATATTCTTCAGCCGCACTTTCGTGCTACCATATGCACGTTGTAAATTGATTTAATAATTTTTCTTCAATATGTATCCTATTGACAGAGCATTAGTGTTTAAATCTTATTCTCTTAATATCTAAGAAGAAGCAATTCGGTATATGTCCAAGGGCAACATTCAACTTTTATTGGTTAAATTGCATGCACATGTTTTTGAAGAGATTTATTTTATGAAGCGCATTCAAAACTCGTAAAGACAACTTATTCTTTTGTTTGACTTTGAAACAATTTGTCTTCAGATTTTCTAATTTACATTATGAAAAAGACTGTCATCCATAAAATTTATTAGATTAGTTATATTTTTTAAGATGTGAAGAAACTCTATACAAGAACATAAACCACAAGTAATGCAATAGAAAATTTAGATAATTTCAAACATATTAAATGATATGTAAAGCATCTGTGAAAATACAGTGTCTGTAATAATACGATATATGTAATAAATACGATAATCATTTGAAAATGTAAGTTGGGGTGTAATAATCATATTAATAGTATTATAAAATAATATAATACATTAAATAAATATAAATGGGTGCTTTATCAAATATTTTAAAAGATATTCAGCGTTTTATCCAAAGTAATTCTAGTCACTTTTAAACATTTATTTTTAATTATTAAAATGATAATAAAAAATGTAATTAATATTGTTATAAATGCAATGAATAAATCAAAGAAAAGTATTGCTTTAAAATATACAAATTTTTTTTAAAATTATTATAGACGATTATATATATTAGAGACGATTTTGAACAAAAATAAAGTACACGGGATGTTCACTAAAGGCTTTCTATCCCACATTCAATTGAGAATGATGACAAATATTGCTATAACACAGCAAGATCAGTTACAGTGCCCCCTGGCGTCAAACGATAGAGTCAACATCCCTATCTTAGGTATGTTCAAGTCGAGGAGAAAAAAAAGATCAGTTACAAAATTTTAGAGCCTCTTTGAATTACGAAAAGACACTTAGAGCGCAATAATGCTAATAGCAAAACATTTAAAACACGAATTTGTTTTATTGTTACATGAATTCCTAAAGTTCTTACGGCAGAAAATTTTTAGAAATAAAATAGAACAATTAGTTATCAGTAGATACTTTAATTTTCGGTATCCGAAATGCTCTCCGCCAGCTACAATATACATATTGATGTTTATTGTTCAAAAGATGATTTTTTCTCACTTGTCATGAATTGTTATGTAACAGAACTAGAAAATCGTTCCAAATAATTATGCGATTTATACATTTGCTCTTGCATTATTAATCATTCAATCGAAGACGCTCTACAATTTTATAATTGACTTTTTCCTTTTTCCCTTTTTTTTTCTTTTCTTGTTTTGCACTGTTTTAAAGACTGAAACACCAATGCCACTGTTTACCGTAAGGTGTCGCTACAGGCAATTTTACTATTTAATAGACCAGTTCACTTTAATATACCAGGATATTAAGTTAGGGCAATAATTGTCGTCGTTCTCAAATTCATAGTTAATGCGGGTAGAAAGACTCTAGTGGCTTATTTTTTTTTTTTTTAAATTTTGGATCAGTCTAAGAATATTTTTGTCCGATAATATGCTCTAAAGTCATTGAATTGGTTTGAAAAGTTCTAATTAAAATTCGAAACCTCTCTTTAAAAAGTACCCTTCCTAACGAGCGGATACTACCAATATTTTACCTTTTCATTTTTGGAAATCCTTGGCCTAATCTTCTGTTCTGTAAGTTGATTTGAAAATTTGTTCCATTATTCAAGTTGCATCTCACCTAACATTTGTAACTTAAAGATATAACCTAGAATATAAACATTATAACATTAAAAATCAATGGAAACATGAAAAATTTGTAATAACGATTTTAAATTTCAAAATCAAATATTAGTACAGATGGGAGAACATGAAGTTGTTATAAAACGGATCAATTTTTAAATGAGATTCGTTAAAAAGATTTTTATTTAGGGTTTGTGAAGCATATATTAATATTTTTGAGACATAAGAGAAATAAAATTTTACTCATAAAGAGAAAAATGATAGCTCATTCCTGTACGTGTACATGCATTTTGTATTATGAGCATTTGAATTTCTCTGAAAGTTGCTGTAATAAACAAACAATACATAGATCAATGATTTATAGAAATAATGTATAAAATATTTTTATAAAAATGCCGGATATTTTAAAGAGTTTTTTTTCTTGTTCTTTTAACTTTAATAATGAAACAGTTCTTGTAAAACTTTCAAAAACATATTGATAGCAGGCATTGAAACCCTGCTATCAATATGTTAAATACTGTTTTTCTGTATATAATATTTTATAAATTGTCAAAAGCAAGACTGGTATTAGATTCACCATTATAATCTGGTGGGCTTTAAAAATGTTGATTTTCTATACATATTATGTCATAAATTATAAAATCAATACTGGTATTGGATTTACAATTTATTTATCATACTATATTTTGTAGAGTAAATAATTTTTCTTTATCAGAAGAAAAATGGATGTAAACTTGAAATTAAAACTGTAATGGATGGCTACCCAGTTATAAAAAATAAAGAAAAGAATGAAATTGGAAACTTGTTATTTAGTGACACATAGGATGTAAGCTCAATTAGGACTTCATTTTAGCGTTCAGATACAGAGAAACTCAGCTAAGATAAAATGTTTTTCAAAAATTGAAATATAATAACTTTCATCTAATTTAGTGGCGAGATTCATAAATGAAAAATAATTTGCCATTACTAATATTAAAGAATACAACGTACTGGTCTAGATGCGTATGTATCTTTTTGAGCTCTACAGGGCAGTTTATTTCACATAAAGCTACAAAATTTGGTATAAATATAATTTTGAGAGTTGGAGTGTGCACATCAGTAAAATATTTTAAAAATTAACGATAATTTCCAAAACACTTACTGAAAGAACGATTTTTGTATATTTTTGATGATTAAAGAATTATGTCTGTAAAGAAAGTAATTTGAATATTGTTCGTTTTCTCTTCATGAAATTTGACATTCATTTTTTTAAATGTTATTTGCATACATTTTCAACTATATAGTTATAAAGAAATTCCTGCCTTATTAAATATCGAAACTGGCGATCTTCTGTCATTATTAAAAACTGATGAGCATGCTTATTATCTGATTTGTTTATACCTCTATTAAACATATAGCAGAAAGTGTGTGTGTATGTGTGTGGAGCTTTTATTTCAATAATGAATTTTCAATTCAAATGTTTCAATAATTTAAATAATGAATTATTGTTTTTATCGTTCTTTGATTTTTAAAGCAATAAGAATATTAGATTAATAATAGAGATTAATAATCTATTAATTTAATAATTAATTAAATTTTAATGACTTCTGTTTCAAATTATAGACCAAATTTCAAGTAAAATGGCAGAAAATTTTGGATGCTCATAAGCTAATAAACAGAACAACGTAAGGCTTTTAAAATAATGTCAGTTATATGTTTATCAAAATTGATGTTTAAAAATACTTTACGAAAAAAGCATTAAAACTAAACTAACTTACAAAATTTTACTTTAAAATTTACAATGTCAATAATCTCTTTATACTGAATGTTCTTCAAAAGCGACTAGTAAGGAATAAGGTATTAAAATTACAGAACCCTAAAAACTAAAGACAGATGACCCAAAAAAGTAGCTTAGCCAGATTTAATGTCTTACCAGAATTCAACGCTGGATAATACGTTGTTAGGAAGCACGAACATGAACAGTATTTAAACTTTAAGTACAACAGTGTTTGTATTTCATGTTTAAATACAATCATTATAGAGAGAAATTGGTAGATTGCCGAATTTTTAACAAAACATTTCATTGTTTCACTCTAATTTAAACCTTTCCATTGTTTCATCAAATGTTTAATTCCATGTTTTCTTCCATTGTTAAAAGCCAGACTTAATTAACTTGGCAATTTGTAGATGAGATTATGGCAAACAGTAGAATTAATTTCTTTATGAATTTTTGAGGTTATTTTTATTTAATTTTTATCCTTTTCCTAAGTCTGGTAACATAATACGCATACATTGCCCGTCACTAAGTTTATAATCGCAACAATGATTGAAAAATACAGAAGTGAAATTATTGCACTGCGTAAGATAACGTAACCAAATTTTAGGTATTGTAGACAGTGGCAATTTTCATTATTTTGGGATTATCCCGTCGACCTGTTAACGCTTGCGAAAATGCGCCAAAGCAACAGCACATTTAAGCATTCCAAAGCCGTCGATAATCCATATTTTTAATTTTAATAATTTAATATCATTTAATATTAATCAAAATTCTTCATTGTTGTCCAGCAATTAAAATTACAGATATTCATAATTCTTCCTTTACTCCAGTTTATCTTTCTTTTGTGCTTCACTTCAGGCATTTGACTAATGCTGAATATCATGCACGATAATTTATTCATTATTATCAGCCTTTAGTGACCATCTGGTTCGCCAAGATAATTAATAACTGAAAATTACAAATAAATATTTTGTGTAATTGCATTAATGGCTTTCTGAACAAAATTTTTTGATGTACATATGTACATAAAATTCATAAACTTAGACATATCATTTATATTAGTTTAGGAGAATTATAACATTTTGTTCTTTATGTAAGGCAATCGTTTAATTTTCCATATGCATTTAATTTTTCTCTAAAATATAGGTATAATATTTGTATACATTAAAGGAAATAGTATCAGTTTTTAAAATGTTGTACCTCTACTTTACTTTGAAATTAAGCTTTAATTGAAAGATCAACAAAATCTCAAAGACCTTATTAAGAATATGAATTATATTGAAACCGACTTAACATGCAAAAATAAACTGAATCTTAATATATTGATCTTCAATACAATAGATATATTTCGTTAATTATATAAAATATTTAAGGATAATACGTGATGAGAATTCATGATATCAATAACAAATTAATACTTCGACCAATGAAAATCTCAACTGATTTGAAAAGCAGTTAAAATTATTACACCTTGCTGTACTTTACATTGTTACAGTGGTGCATGTTGTTTAGTGAGAATTAAGCTTTCTGTTGATGAGAAAAATCTATGTTTGCTTGTTATCCAATACAGTTATTCTTATTCTGAGTATTTTTGTGTGTAATATTGAATTTTCAAAATGCAATGCTGCAATTAGTATAATAGAAATTTGAATACTTCTCAACAATATACAATAATATTGACTCCAGAATGAAACTGAAACTTAAATGGTTTCTGAAAACTTAACTTGAATCTTAACTCTAACTAACTCTCTATCTAACTGAAACTTAACTCTTCTAACTTGAATTATAAGATATTTTGTTGAGCTAAATGTTAAAAAAAAAGACCACCTGTGACAACAACACTAATCTTTTTTTTAAATTCAAGAATTTTTTTTTTTATCAAATAATTTTTATACCTTATCTCATTTTTTTTTTTACTGATGAAAGCTTCAAATGTGTTTATCATTTGAATTTTTGACAACGTTTAAATTTTTTTGGAAATTATTCGATTCCCATTCGAATTATTTGAAATAATAATATAAAAATGTTCTTCATAAATATTACAAAATTGTGTTTCTTTATATCCCGGGATACTTTTTATTTAATTCAGATCAAACTCAATAAGAAAGTAAAGCTATTCAAAGCATTAGCAGTCGGCATCATTTTTGCTTACGATTGTTTAGTGAGAAATAGCGAAGAGATCACTAGAATCAACCAATAGTGAACGAAGAAATTGTGTTGGCACAATATGACTTTTGCACAATATGACTTATGTAACAGTATAATGGTATGACTCGTGTAAAGCAAAATTGCTCGAATATAAAAGCTATTATTCGTGAGATTTATGAATGAAAATAAAACCATTTGGTAACCCACATATGATTCCATCTCCAAAAAAGAATAAAAATTGAAATAAATAAATAAAAAAATGAAAGAATTAGATACTGCAAAGTCTATGCTTTTCACGTCAGACAGACAATAAGGAATTTCACACATAACATTCATATTTTAAAGCTCATTTTGAGATTAGCCAGTGCTTAGTTATTCATTGTGTGCTAACAATCAATCGCCGATTATTGCACTATAATAGGTTCCTACATAACAGCATTTGGCGATATTTGTTACTGACAAGCGATTACTACTAAAATCCGTCAATTGCAACTTTGCAGTACTTAAAAAATAGAGAATTATGTTTTCAGTTATGTAAATTACTAATTGTTTCACAAGAAAGAAATTAACCAAATAGATCACCGAACTTGCTAATTTATTGTCGAAAAGCGAATTTATATAAACTTTTAAAATAATCCATTAATAGAAAAGGATAACATTTGCGAAACAAGATTTGTGTGTTTAATTATTAAATATAATTAGGAATATTTAATTTTCAATAATTTTTCTCCTGCCAAGGACGATGCATTTGACAGTATTTGATTCTATTTCTATGTATTTATTAGTGAAATTATAAAATAACCTAGTTTTGAATAAAGAAGATATGCATTTATTTCATAAAATATATAATTTCTATTTGTTTAACTGCAACTAATTCTGTGTCGTATTTATTAACTTTTTGCATGCATTTAAAAAAATAAACAAATAAATTGCTCTTGGAAGACTAAAAATGAATTTTTTAAAAAATCTCACTTTTATCTCTTTTTCCAGAAAACTATTAAATTTATGGCTTCATATTAAAAAAGCACATTTCATTTATTGCGTTCGTGTCAAATTAGAGTAAAGTTGATACCGTAGATGCGTCTGCAAATAAAGAAAAATGAATAATTTATTATATCGTGCCTTAGCAAAAAAACTTGTCAAAAACAAATAGTTCTAATTCAGTAAAATCTGACTTAATAAATTGTTTATCCAAATGAAGGGGCCAAAATTTTTGAAGTGTACACTCAAAATGGAACATATATATATATATATATATATATATATATATATATATATATATACAGGATGACCTGTTAAGCCCTTTTAAAATATTTTAGTTTAATAAAATGACTATGCTGAATTTATTGCTGCAGTTACAGCACTCCTAGAGACAAAATAAGGAAGTGGCAAAAATAAATGAGAGCTACCAAAAAGTCCAATTAAAAAATGGTTAAATTAAAAATTTGCGGCTATAATTATGAACTTTCTGTGACTAGAAAAATTGAAAAATTGACTCAAAAATTGAAAATTCTATACTTTCCCTTCACGAGTTGTTTTTCAGATTTATTTTATTATTTATGTTTATTTTCGTCCTTTCTTAAATTTCACTTAGCCGTGGCTTAACTAAGAGAAACTGTATGATAATAACGGAGAATAATTTTTTGAATTTAGAATGAGTAGTTTTCTAAATGATGGTAGGTTCATAAGCTTAATAGCAAATATATCTGCTAATTTTATAGAATTCCTTTAAACAACTTCCTGCGTTTTTATAGTTGGGGACTTTTTTGGTCCATTTCCTTTATTTTTTAAATCACTTTTGCAACTTCCTTATCTCACCGCTAGAGCGCTGTAACTTTCATTAGGTTCAAATAATTATTTTGCTACAGGTACACGTTATTTCTCTGGCTAAACGAGATGTCGTTTGGAACTTAAAGATCTTAAAAGGATTTTATTGACTTTATTCTACATATATTTTTGTGTGTTTGTGTGTGTATATTTGTGCGTACACCTACTGAAATGTAGATTAACCTAAATCCTTAGACTGTAAAAAAAAAAGAAGAGTAAAAGATTATTAAAGAGTGTTTTATACAATTTTGAGAAAAGAAAACATGAATGCTGCTATGGTTGTATATTATGTTGATGAAATAAACTGAAGCTCATTACAAAGAGTTTTGAAAGAAAATACTTGATTAGCAATCGCAATTTCAAAATAAAAAAAAATATTTTAGTTAAAGATTTTAAGCATATATTTCATAAATGAAAACAAGTCTTTACATGCATAGAACGGTAAAACTCGCTCCAACTTCTTATAGGTTTAATGTAATTCACAAATGATTTTGTTTATTTAAGAAAATTTTGGCATATTTCTTTGTGCCATATTAATATTTAAAATAGAATTTTGCATGTTTAAGTTGAAATATTTCATTTAACGTAACTAAATAGTTTAATTACAGAAAATGGGGTTGCTAATATGCAAACATACATAATAATTTGTGGTCATTTATAATTACCTTTCCTATAGAACGTAAAAACCAGTTTATTTGAATATAAATTTTTCCATTATCATAACTTATTAGAAATTTAAGGAGCCATTGAAGAATACTAATTTCACTATCTGAGAAAAGTAGAAGTGAAAAAAATCATCTAACTATAGATTCCGAAAGCGATTATATTTTTTCCAACCTTAGCGATTTATTAATAACTTTATAAAAAACAATGCAATTTTTTCTGTTATTTTATTTTATTTATTTATTTTTAGCAATTGTAATCAGAATTATAGAAATTGAATTTTTGACTTTATACATATTTTGCCTTCAATTCTAAGCAATATTATGATATGGCTAAAGCAATAAAACTTTTATCCGAAACTCATTTAGAAAATCTGCTTTACAAATTATGCACATAAGAATTCTGGAAAGGAATATATATATATATATATA
Source organism: Argiope aurantia (assembly GCA_026543865.1). NCBI lineage: Eukaryota > Metazoa > Arthropoda > Arachnida > Araneae > Araneidae > Argiope > Argiope aurantia. Next base: position 426,101 of record JAPMOR010088780.1, on the reverse strand, counting down.
TATATATATATATATATATATATATTCCTTTCTTCAGATAGAAAAATAAAAATATACTCTTAGTAAAAGTGTAAGACATCTCATTTTCTATTTCAATACTAAATTTTGATGGACACAGAATAAAAAAAAAAGAAAAAAAAGAAAAGAAAAGCGAAATGAATATATTTATCACACCGTTGCAAGTCAGATAAAACAACCATAAAAAATTGTTCTAATTCAATGAAATTTGATAAAAAATTGTGTACACGCAAAAGCTAAGGACCATCTTCCTGAAATATAAATGCAAAAGAGAAAATCTGCTCAAAGAATATGGAAGCATAAATTGTGAAAATAGCTTTTGCTTCAAGCGCGGAACAACTACCTGTCGCCCTGACGCTTTACAATAGGTGTCGCTGCATGCTGTCTCTTACCGCTTTACTTTAGCACCGTAGAAAACCTCTCCGTTCACCGCTTTTCGCTCATTCTATCTTCCTGTACGCGTTCGCGCACTGATGTGCAACAATTTTTATGGGTTCGTCGAAGAAAGTGAAATAGAATATGCGAAAAAAGTTAATGCTGCAGTAAACCAATTTGCATAAATTTAATTTTGCCATAGATGGTGCTAAAATTTGATAAGGTTCTGTTGGTAAGTAAGTAATTCGCAACTTTTAGTT
>JAPMOR010088780.1:406214-425048 GCA_026543865.1 Argiope aurantia | reverse complement strand
CATGCATGCAATTTTTGCAAATTGAATTAATTATGGTTCAAATTGCTATTTCCTGATTTTACTTAGGATTCTTCTTTTTTATTTTATGTTTTTTCGAATTAGATTTGTAAAAGCTTAGGTTTTAAAATCTGAGATGTTTAAAAATCAACGATTCAGCACTGCAATAATGTTTTTATTTTTTATTTTTAAGAATTTGAAACTTTTATTATATTTCTTTTAAACTTTCATGCCAGAATTCCACTATATTCATATTTTATTTGGAATTAGAACTTAAGAAGGCGCATATTAAAATTCTTATATATTTTATGGATAATGCTCTGAAAAGTATTTTTAAATCTAACATTGATTTTCATCATGTCTGTGTATGTATGTACCAAAATTATATAAATTTGCAACAGATGAAATCTGATCATAATAAAACTATGAGGTACAATATAGAAATGCACTTTAACCTTTTTAAATTATATTTATTTTTCGTTGCAGAATGTTTTACAGGGTTTTTTTTTATCATAGCTCTTTCACATATTTTTTCTGGTCTTTTTTTTTTTGTATTTTAGAATTGAATTTATTTATTTTTTGCGGGAATTCGCCTTTAAAAATGGAACTATGGAATAAATAAATAGCGGGCGGACTATTCAATATATTTTAGAAATAAATATTCTATTTTAAAAACAGATATAAATAGAATAAAATATATATAAATAAATTTTTGCGGGACATTAATTATGGATTCTTTTCTAAAATTTTAGGAATTTCACGAAATATTATATGTAATTAAAGTTTATTTATGGGTTCTAAAAGAATTTTTCATTAATTATATTCATAAACTAGCACGAATTTTTATGTGTATTTGTGCATTTTATGTGCTTATTTAACGCATTAATTATTTAAAGTTTGAAAATTTCAAATTATAATAATTTTCAAACGTATGCTAATAAATTAAGACTAACAAACTTCTCGGGATTTAGTAAGCCCGTAAAATGAAACCCAATAAAAATATAATTCCAGCATTAGTCAGTTTTAAAGTGTTATTAATTGAAAAATTATTATTTCAAATAACATAGATCAATATGAAAACTGCAAAGTAATAAAATATATACGAAATATTTCAATCATATAAACATAAACTTCACAGATCACAGTATTGATCCGATATTCTGCAAGGAATTAATATAACTTGCTTAGAATACTTTTAAAGAGTATTTCATTAATTTTATATTTCAAAATATACAATATTTTCGCTTAAAATTTCCATAAGATTTATGCTCTTAGTGCATTTCCTACTTTGTATCTTTCTATATCTGTATCACTACATGGAATTTTTACGACTGAGATAGATGATTTGGTTTAGATTCGATTGCGTCGTATTCTTCCAATCACTTATTATTTTTTAGAAAGACATGTGACTCCATCATTAACTTTTGTCTGGGAGAAGTCTATCGTCCTTCTTACAACGCGCTTTTTATATTCGTTAGTCTTGCACAGTTTAATTTTTTTTTAACTTTGCAAGATATTAGTGCAGTCAGATCATTTTATTTATTTACTTTTGTACCAATATACTTTCTTCTAATTAAATAAATGATGTAAAAGAATTTTAAAAATTATGAAAAATAAATTCATTGAAAATTAGCCTGTAGGATAGGTGGGCAAATGAGGGCTTCTATTTTTCAGGTTTTATTTTAACTTCAAAATAATTTTATTAAATATTTAAGCAATTGAAAATAATATATTACGGATTTTCTAAAAGTCATAATTAATAGGCCTTATGTGAAATATTTTTCCAAGACATAAATTTTATAAATATCAAACATTATACTCATAACAAATCAATACATTTTCTATAATGTTTAGATAAAAAAATCAATTTCTTTTATATATTTAAAATATTTCCCTATCCATAAGAAGTTTTTCTGGAATATTGATTATTTGTATAAAATTGCCGCCTTTGGCGTCCAAGTGTCAGTAGCTATTGACTGATTAATTTCAATTAAATCTCTTTTGCGTAACTTAATACTCACGCTTTCCTCGGTATTATAATTAAACATTCAAATTGTTACAGACATTAAAACCCATTTATTTTAATTACACCTGCTCAGTTCATTATGAGCATAAATCCTTCCAATGATGTTATGATATCATAATGCTATTTAAAACATAACTGCCCGATTCATCTAACTTTCGCATACTACTACACAGATATCAAACACAATCTACACAGCAATGAAGCTAAATTTTCTTTTCTTTGTTTCTAACTATGAAATAAAATGTTGATTCAAAATTTTTCATGACATAACGAAAATGGTTTGAATTCCATTCCAATTCTGTAATTGAAAATTAAATCTGAAATTGAAATCTTTAATTAAAAATTACAAATGGAAAAAAAATCTTAAAAGATGGTCAAAAATCAGATAAAAAGTATGCAGCAATTAAATTGTTATAATTAAAAATACAATTTTTTGAAATCTCAAAGTAGTAGAAAAATTAAATTTTCATCTCTAATATTTTTCTCAGTTATCACAGAAATAGGCCAACAACTTGATTATTTTTTTATTAATAATAAATTTAAAAAACAAAACTTCCCCAGACTGATAAATTAATACCCTCAAAATTTAATAGGTCAAACGGACTGACTTGTAGAGCACCAACACATAAAGACATAGATACACAGATACAAGCTCATTGACATATTCTCCTTTATTATTTAGAAGTTGTAAGTCAAACGGACTGGTTTGTAGAGCACCAACACAGTTAAACATAGATGCATAGATACAAGCCATTGATTAAGTCACATTTATTATTTGTTGTGTTTTTTGAGTATTTCTCTTAAAGGATTGATATTGTATAACTGCTTAGGTGAATAATCAGTTAATATGACGTATCTCAATGTTGATAAATAAATGTATATTTTTAAAACTTAATTAAACAATTGATATTTGATTTGTATAGAAGATATTTAAAAAAAAATATGAATCATTTGCTTTTCAACTGAAAAGTAAAATCAATACTCATTAAACTGCTTAAAATGTTTTAATACATAACTGGCTTTTACATTCAGAAAGAAGAATATAAAGAAGATCGAAATTTTTTTAAGTATACTTAAAAGAATTGCAAAGAAAAATGCATTTTATCATAAAACAATTTTAGATTTAATCAGAATATTTTCCATGACCAAAGCTAATAACAATGTTTGAAAACATTGTGTGAGTTGACAATGGGTAGTTACTTTAAGGAGGTCAGACGCTTTTCATTGCTGAAACATGAAGTTCATATTTTTTATCGTACATCAAATAGGCTCATTCTTAGTATGTTACAATATATTTCCGAAATGTTTTTCCTCCGTCTTAAATTGCAGCAAATAATGCTTAATTTCGCTGCAGGATAATTTATTTAAGATCATTAAATTCCCATTACAGAGCCTCTATAAGGAAAACGAACTTAACATCTCATGATTTTATAGGAGGAAAAGGCAATGAACATTTTGGTAAAATACATTATTGCAACTTCGTAAAACCTATCAATTGTTTTTGTTCATAATCGTTTTTTGTACAGAAATGCGCCGAAAGGAATATTTGTTTTCAATAATGTTATATCACATTTTCTACGATAATCAATTTTTACTAATTTTTAGATTTCTTGATTAGTCCAAGTTAATAGCTAAAAATATGTCAATATTATTTTCCATTATTACATTTTCTGAATTTTGTACTATTTATTATCTTGGAAATGATAAACTATGTGAAAAATATGCTCAGTTTTGACATTTATCAAATGTCTATACTAGCTTCTTTTCAAAACATATCTGTATAATATCCATCAAATGAAATGAACAATAGATCTCAGATCGAAGGATGGCATTTTGATCTCTGAAGTAATAATGATTCGATCCATAGTTGATAAGCCAATACTTGATTATCCATAATCCGATACATGGTATTGGTAATCTCTTAGATAATAATGATAATACGATATTCTGTCTTGCTATCTAATTTGTCTTTAAGGCGAAGACAGTAACAATTTTTTAATTCCTTAAGCCATCAAGCATTATTGATGTTTTTGAATTTATCCGTTATTAGCTCTTGTATTTTATTTCAGAAATATTCTTGAATTATGCTTTTAAACAGTTTATGATTCCTCATAGAGAATTTTATATAGTTTATCATCGTATTCTTCTCAAATTTAGAATACTGTTTAATCAGTCTTTAGTATTTCTATTCGTGATAAATAATTAAATTTGTCAAAATGATTAATAAATTAAGACGGCTATCATATTGTTCGATTCAAAGATAAATTGATTGTTTGCGATCTTAAAAATTAGAATTTAAAAAAATTACTTAAAGAATTACTTAATCTTGCATCATTAATTAATGTTATGAAAACATAAAATATTAAAAATCCCTTCACATACCTTCAGATCAGCGATTAAAAATAAAACTGAAAAGATGGAAATTAGACTTAATGATTTAAAAATCGCATATAAAAAATTAGCTTCAAATAGATTTTTTTCCCCAAAAATGTTGTTCTGTTCTCAGTACGAAGTCTCCACACTAAGAATTTCCACATAACATAAAATATACTATAGGATTAAGATTTTGTATTCACTGAATGATACAAAATCCCATCATATCTGCTCATAATATTTTAAGAGTACACGCTTAAAAATGAATTTTGAATAAGATGATCTGATAGCTCATATTTCACTCCAGACTGTTTAAAACGCCTTAATCATGCAGGGCTGCAACATGTTTTGGTATCTTCGAAAGTAAATAACTATAATACTAATAATAGTTTTGTAAAAATTAAGAAATCTAACTTTTTAAATGATCATCTGTTCTTTATATGTATAAACATTTAATAAATGTTTACAAGTATAAAAAAAACGTACAAACATTTAATAATTGTTTGCCCATATATTTATGGAGGTTATTATTTATCTTTATTATAACTCTAAAATAGTATCTGTGGAATAACAATTAACAGAAATATTTCAGTTTAAAACTTGAGTTGGCTTAGTTAATATAAACTTTTTTTATTAATTTAGATCCAATTATGTAAAAGTAATTGCGTAATATTTTTATAATTTCCATTTTTATTCCATTTAAGCTCTCTGAACGTTTGTATTCTTCTGATGTTTATTCAGTTCTTCATGAACTTCTTTTTATTTTTAAGGTATGGATTCTTTATAATTTGAAATATTTGTTCTAAATAAATCAATCAAACTTCGAAATTCTCATAAAAATTAAGTTAATTCAAATTATAATATATTTTTTTTGTCCAACAAAAATCAAATGTTTTGAATAATATCCATTAGGTACGTACAAAGATTTACTTAAAATAACTATACAGAATGAGAGATTGTTTAACAAAATTCGATTTCCTAATTTTTAAATATTTTTTTTTCTTTTCAAAAATCTAATAATATAAATGTTTAATTCGATTCCAAAGTTTCTGTAAGCACAGGTACATCTCTATGAAAGACATGAAAATAAATGCTGAGCAAAGATAACATGTTACATTCTGTATATTTCTTTCGTTAACAAAATTTTGGTTCCCAGTCTATAGAGGCAAATTCCTTCCTTCATAATCCATACGCCTCAGCCATGTTTAGGAGATAGAAGCTGGTGCAGGGTAAATCCGTAAAGCTTTAGAAAATGTCATGTCTGTATCATGAAAAGAATGACTTTGGACTCATATGTTATTTTCGTTATATGACCACGCTGGGGAATACCAACTATGTTCCAAGTAGGCTTTAAAGTTCTTGAACAAATCTAATATCTGGATCTACATGTTTTAGACTTGAATAGGAAGTGAATATATTTCTGTATGCTTCGTTGTGAAGATACAACATTGTCTTGACTTGTCTATTTTCTACTTTATTTCATTTTAGTAACGATCGTATTCCAGTATACAAATATAACAATAACGCACATAAAGGTGAAATTGTTTTACTTGATATTTAAGTATAATGAAATCGGACCCTCCATATACCATGAAATAGAATGTAATATAAGTTATTTCTAAAAATTTGGATTTCACAGTAGTTTAAAATGATAAGTATTTCATTATTTGATAATTTTCAAGAGGAAATGAAATTATACAGGCTATTTCTCTGTATAAACATAATTTCAGAATTCATTAATTATAATTTAAGGCATGGATTTCAGAGAATTTCCTTTCAATTTTTAAAAACGGAAGAAAAAAAATAAGATGACTTTAAAATAAAATAAAACTCCAAATTTTTAATAATTTTTGTATAAAAGATTATTGAAAAAAATCAATAAAATATTATTTTTAAACTGGATATAAAGAGAGTTTTAAAAATCTAGTAAAATATCATCAAGTAAAGATTACTTTAAATTACCTCAAAAACAAATAAATGGAGAAAAAAATCGAAATAACAATTCTTCAAAATCTTGTTAATAAACTAGTTGGCAACTGGTAAGGAAACCGGGAAAGACGTGGCTTCTCAAATAATGTAAAAAAGAAGCAATGAAATGCTTTGGTTCCACCATAGATGACACCAATGAATATTTTATAAATAGGGCTAGATTCTTTAAAGATTAAGATTACTTAATAAAAAAAAATTTAAAGGAAGAAAAATTTTCATTTTTTTTAATATCGATAAATTTAAATTATGCATAACACCTGGTAAAAATAATAAAGAAATGGAAAATAATACATTTTCTAAGACATTTCAGTGTTGTTCATTTTGTTCTTAAAAATTGGAATCCTTTATTGAAGACTTCCTTTAGGGAGCGATTAATATAAGATTTTAATAAACTGTTCTTCATCAGGTGTAATATAATTTTATTTTTGAATATGAAGCTTATCCTAAATTTATTTAAAAATAGCTACATTAAGTTCACTTTCATTATGTAAAGTAATTTCAATCTCTTTGGAATCCAATCTGAAAATTAAATGCAGGTTTGACCTTCAATATTCCACAAAGTTATAAAGCACTGTCAACAGAAGATTGAATATGTTGTAATGAAATATTAATAACTCAAGCATGATAGAGTTTGCTTGTTGATGAATAAAATATTCAAACGTACAATCGATGATGATTAAATAACCTTAAATATGTCTCTAATGTAGTGCATATAAATCGAATATTTGTCATTAATTGCCTGTATAATCATCGAATGGAAACGTTTAAAATTTAAATGAAATTGATAAGAACGTAATACATTAGTATAAATTAAAATTCGAGCATCAATAAGGAGATACGATAGATAAGCAAAATGTGTGAGGTGTATTTGTACATTTGAACGAGGGCGTTTATTTAATTTTCATGTTAGACAAATTAGAGTGGCCCATTGGCTATGGTAGCACTACTGTCAACATGCAAGTTAGGGTTTATGTTATCACAAAGCAAACTTCGAGATCGCTATTTACATTCAGAGTCGAGTATCTTGAATTAGTTTTGAATAAAAATTGTATCTAAGTTGACAAATATATAGCATTAGCAGCATACTGAACTTCGTAGGGGTACCAGAAAGTGGATTTTCTTTCTGCAATATTTTAGAAAGACTTGGCAAGGTCATTATTGATGGCATTAGCAGTCACGGAATATACTGTCTCAAAATGATCAGAATCCAATCGTCAGCGGGAAATATTAAAATGAATGCGATTTTTTTGTGGAAGCAGATATTTAATTATTTGCGTTACGTACAATATTTTATTATATTAATTGTAATATGATTCAGGAGAACACGATTTAAATTCTTTTATGTCTAAAATTTGAAATACTTTTAAGTCAAATATTTTAATAAATAAGTGAATGAAAACAGATTTGGACCACACTTACATTAACGAAATAATAATTAAAAAAATCTATCACTTAACTTAATTGTTTTCTATTTTTTTTAATTACATTTATTATTGTTTTATAATTACTTAAAATGAAGCAATATATATCATTACTAATACTAAATACGCTACTAAATGATGTAATTTGTATGAATTCAAAATTTAAACAAATAATTTTATTATTTGAATACTGATCTTTGTGACTGAATGATTTAAGAATGACAGAAGCCTGCTAGCTCAATTAAAATTATATTTAAAATCTAATAACCTACCATCACAAGCAATTCGATATAATACAATTAACATATAAAAAAAGTTAGACAATTCCGAACGACGCTACATTTCTAACGGCCAGAGGTTGGCTGTCTGTTTCTCTCTATAGCTGCTAGAGAGCTGCCCTTCTATTTGTTACAGCTTTGAATTTATTAAAAGTACTTCATAATAAAAACACATAAATAAAAATTATAAAACTCAAATCATGAAATAATTGTAAATTCTCTTATGGAATATCATCTTAACTAACATAAGTTGAAGAAAAAAAGCTTAAAATGATTTAGTTTTATGTTATCTGAATCAAGCTTATATTAAAATTTAGTGTACGTCTTCCAAATTCACATGTCATGTTAATTAAGTAGAAATAATAAATCATCCAGAAGCGGAGAGAGAGTATTTTACACGAACGCCAGCATGTCATACTCGACTAATGTCTCTCGACATGACTAATGTCATGCCGTGAGGCTGAGCTCATGCGATGCATCTGTCACTAAATGAAAGAAGCAGAAATTAATATTGGACGTCACATGTTATGCAATGACAATGCAACTGCTGGGTTACCTCTTTTGTCACAAAAGTGTATTTATTCTTTTTTAATGTTAATGGGTAACAAACAGAATAGAAAGCAAGCAATTCTGAAATCGTTGTTTAAAGCGTTTCTCACGGATGAAAATCAAAATTTATTCATCTACATAAATATGCTCACATGAGGAACTAAGTAGCTTAGTTTTAATTATCATATAATTAAATTTTGAAAGGACTCGCATATTTTTGGCTTAATCGCTTTCAAATGTAAATTACAATATTTATCATTTTATGCTTATATTATTTTATTTTGTTTCATGAAACAATAATTAATTTTGAATGTTTGACGTTGATATATACATACATATTTGTTTAAATATTAGGCCTAAGATCTCCAGTCACGCAAATATGTATTCACAGATACTGCATAATATATGATAAATTTGTGATGAAAATAAAATGTGATGAAAAACAATTTTTTTCCTTGAATTTTCCTTTGGTGTTCATGTTTTTAATTCATCTAGTTTGAAATGTTTAGTTTAATTTACAAATATTGTTTAGTTTTAAATCTAGTCTAGTTACTATCTATTTACTTACAAATCTAGTTTATTTTTTCAAGTATTAAAAATATTAAACAGTCTGTTAATGACACTCAATATTAAATATTTAAATGTGCCTTATTTTTATATTGAATTTATATGTAACATTGAAATTTATTGCGCGAATCTTAATTCTTCATTTTTTTCCATATTTAAGTATATTGTCATGCTAGTTATTAGTGACGTTTGTCTTGCGAGTTTTCAGTAATAGCATTAGAATATATAAAATACAATTTGAACATTATTGTCATTCAAATATTTATTTTATAATATATATTAACCATTAATATTTTTATTTTATAATATATATTAATCATTCATATATTTTATATAGTCAATTTAAACATTTTAGTCAGTCATATTCCTTTTCATGGAGAAAAGAAACCATACAATGCATAAAATTTAAACTTTATGATGATACATTGATTTATTGAACAATTATGTTGCTGGAGAATATGTGAAAAGAAAATATTGATTTTCACATGCTGCAATTTCAAATTATTCAAATTTTATGAATTTTTTAGCGGATGAAATTAATATAAAAACCAATTTCACAATCATGAAATTACTCAGTCAGTAAAACTCATATTGAAGTATGAGAACTAAAATTTAAAACAATCCTATTTTTACTTTTTCGTCTGTTTTTGCAAAGAATTATTACTTATTAAGTATGAATTTAAATTGAAATACTATCAATGGAAATTTTATAGTAATGTTGTACTGTGTCCTGCATTGTATTATCTACCCTACTGTATATTGCCCATTCAATTACTGTAATCTGTTGAGTATCCTATTATAGTGTATTATTCTAATGCTCTGTGGTGGTATGAACTGTAAGTATAGTATAAATAATTCGAACAACTATGTTATTTTTAATTTATGATTTTATCTAAATGCATTTGAAACTGTTTAAATTTCGAGTCGGGAGCTCGACTCTAGTTCCTGCTCTATCTTTCGTGGTGTGGTCATCACCACATCGTGGCAGTGGATCTTCTTGGTTTGACCCGAAGCAGGAATGTGAAATATACTCGTGAACTTAACACCTAAAATTTTTATAATTTCTTGAGGACGCTTTTGCAGACTATATCAGATGATACAGTGGCTACAACACTTTCTCAAATTATATATTCGATTCCAAGGTTCGGGAATGTTTTAAAACATTTTTAGAAGTATTTTATGATTACCTGCCACATTAAAGAATTTATAATCCCTTTTAGCATTTGAGGCTCTCTTTAAAATTAAATTCGCAATTTTGTTTCAATATAATTTTTGAAACGATTTATTACTTGTGGTTAAAGTTCTGAAGCTAAAAATCCTGATGACTGCTACAAATGAAATTTTTTTGGCAAAGAACATCGTTTTGAAGAAGCTATTATAAAAGAGGAGAATTTCACTAACTTTGTATATTTAATTATTTAAAATTATATTTTAATAAAATATATAGAAAATATTTTGTAAAGGCGTTTTTCTTCAGTAATCTCGAACATATTAATTTTCAGTATTTTTATCTTTATAATTAACGTTTTGTGACAATTAATTTGAACGAATTTGATTTTAGGATAATAAAAAAATTATGACTTTATGCTTTAATTAAATTGTTGCATATTTAATTCTATCAAAAGGAAATTCGTCTCGGATATGAACCGTCATTATTATGTTATTAATTAGTCTTAAGAATAATTCCACAAAATGATTTAACGATCTTCATACATTAAAAATAAATAATTCAATAAGATTTCCTGTAATACCACTGATTACATCCATAATTCAATAATTCTTGACGAAATTTAATTAACTTAGAGAAAGACCTGGATTTGTTTTAATTTTAAAATCTTAGTGTAAAACTGTAATCCTCTTTAGAACAAGAATACATAAGGATTTAATTAATCATTTATAAATCGTTGCATGTAGGTGAAGGTATATCTCCCTTTAAAGAAGATTAGTTGTCAAATATTTAGTTCACTTTAAATATGATAATGGATTTATTATATATTTTTGGTATTTTTAGAATATTTAGAAATCGATTACAAGGAATCGAAAACAACTTTTCGTATTAAATGATGACAACATGTTTTGAATAAAAACATTTCCTACAATTTAAAACAAATGTAATAAAGCTATTGCGATTATTTGAAAATTACTTACTTTGTGCTATAAAAAAGAAGAAAAAAAAAGATTTAATATTATAATTTGTTATGGAGAAATAAGATCTCAATTTTTTTTTGTAAATAATTTATCCATATATCCTGTCACAATTCCGTTAATCAAACAGGATGCAGCTTAAATCATACATGATACAGCTGTCTTAGGAAGATAAGCTTTAATGATTTCTGATAATATATTATTTCCATTATGAAAATATTATTAAGATTAAACAGATTCCATAAATTATGAGATGTGAAACGCGCTGCAAACGGAATGCAACAACTGAAGTAACATCTACATTTATTTCATATAGTATAGTAGTTTACTTTAAATTTTTTCCTGGATAATGTCGTTGAGGGGAGCATTTCAGGTATGGGAATAAAAAGCTTCTAGTTCAGTGGTTGGTTCTCGTTTCCCTGTTAAGTACATGAAGGTTATAGAATCACTCTTTTGAGGAACGTACCTTCACTGAGGTTATACCATCGCCTGTGATGAAGATTAATCATAGTGCTTTCACAAAAATTGTTATTCAATTAAAAACTCGGATACTTCGGGAAGCAAAGGTCACGTCTAAATGGTTATCTTCCTGGTAAATAAATTTATTTAATAAAAAATCATTATGAGCAAGATCAATCATATTATAATTTTAATTAAAAAAGATAAAACTGATTTTATAAAATCGCATAACATATTGGTGCACATCATTTTTGCTAATAATATAGATGAATAATTGTATGTGTCTGTCTGTGTATCTATTGTTAGAATACAGGCCAGGCCGTTTCGCCTTGCTTGTGGATTTTGGGAGGAGATGTGAAATAACATTCTCATCTTGGAAGGTGAGAATATTACTTGAAAGCGGAATTTGCAAATTATTGTCATGGAATGTTATTTAACATTTGGATAAGTTATAAATTTTAACTGTTTCAAAATTTACAAAGTTGTATTTTTAATGATACCAATTTAATAGCCGCTCAAATTTTTTCTGGAAATTTTTAAAATTAAATATTTTAAAAATATCCAGAAATAATTTATCAATTTTAAAATATATAATTTTAAAAGTATTTTTTGCTTAATTTCTAACAATAGATTACAATGTTGAACTGAAATTCAACAGCTTTCATTATTTCTTCAACATTTTTTATGGTGTGATTTTTTTCTATTGTTTTTTCTTTACGACGCGATTTTCTCCCATTATTTATAAAAAGAATAAATATTATTATTTGGGAAGTACACAAGACGAATACAAAAATGAATTTCTTGAAAGTTAGAGGGTAGACGAACCATGCAATTATGTTTGTAATAGAACTTGATGTCTTTGGGCTTGCCTTCATAAAAATAGTTCCTGTTTTCAACGAACAGAATATATGTAAGATGGTTAAATTAACACGACTTTTTATATCTAATAATTTTATGAAATCATGATCGTGGAATTTTATTTAAAAGATTTAACTACAGTTAAATATAACCAATAACAAGCTGGTGCCAAAAGCAGCTAATAATTATATAAAGGATAGATTCAAGTGACAACTGAAAGATAAACTGTGGCGAGAATTGAATGAATGAACTTCTGAATACTTAATAAATGAAACTTTTTATTTATTACTGCTATACAGATAAAATATTACCATAGAGTGATCTTTTCATTTTTATCTTGGAAAAATAATGTTTCTGATATTTATTCTCTTCTTTCTAAATCGTAGTTATTTATACTTAGTTATTATTATTATTTTATTTATATAACAATTTTAAGTTGAGAGAAAAATATGTTATTAAAATCTAAAAGAAAACTTATTAGATTGAAAAGTGAGACTACAAAAAAGAGTTTTTTTTAAAAAATTTATCTATTGGTGCATGTCATTGCTTGATCTATATTTTTCTAGGTGAATAAAATTGGAAACGGAAATAAAATCTTTCGAAAAAATCTTGAATATTCTACTGAATTCATCTCAGTATATTTTAAGAATGTAATGGTAACATACATTCCACGAGATTGAAAGTTACTTTGGGAATTCAATTGGCTAATATTTACATTTGAAGAACTTTTTTTGTCGATTGAAAGCAGGAATGTTAACCTTTTGATAGATTGTGTGCATACTGAAACTTAAAAGAAAATATTTTAGTTCTGCTCGAAAAGTTGTCTTGAAGATTGTTGTTTGTCAGTGTTTCATACTGTTTTACTGTTCATACTGTTCAAACAGTTTTCAATACAATATTTATTTTTTGATTTAGAATTTCACAAAAAGCTTATGATATACATCGGGATTGAGAAAAATAATTCTTATTTTTTTTAAAGTGCCTTCTTAAAGGAATTACTGGATTTTATATATTTTCGTATTTTTTTACAAAAAATATATAACTTTGCATTTTTTTAAATTAAATTTGGTATCAGAGTGTTCTTGAAGAAAGTTTCATGATTACTCGAGCAAAAGATCCAAATTCACCTTTTTCAAGTCCTCAGCTTACTAAGCTTTTATTTCTTTCTCTTACAATTTTACCTACGTGTGAATTCAACATCTTTTCCCTCATACTTTATACATAAGAAGTACAGGTGAAAAAGATTAAAATAGTTTATCTATACAAAGCAGAGGTGTTTAAAGATTACATAAAATGGTTTTACAGCACTGAAATAAAAAAGCAATGTCCCCAATGGCAGTTACTCTGGCATTTCAAAAATTATTCTTAGAAGTTCAGAAGATAAAAAATCGACTTTTCTTTAAAGAAAATTTATCAGCATTAGCCTTCGCCTAACCATATTTTAGTTATTTTTTGTTGCATTAAGTAAATATTTTCCAAATATGTATTCTTAATACTTGATTAAAATTACCTTGCACCATAGTTACTAGACAAAAATATGTAATTTATTAAAAACTTGTTTTACTTTTATTAATATTTGTTATATATATATGGATGCTATGAAAATAATTTATTCAAACTATTTATGAACTTCACATTTCGATAAGCATGTAACTCACATTATTTTAAAACTCTTATACAGTAGTTAGAATAAGTGCCTCTCTAAATTTTGCCATTTTACTTAAATTTTGGAATGAATTTTTTTAATTGTAAGTTTTAAATTAAGAATTACTTAATAAGAAAAAAAATAAACCGAGTTTTCATATCGGTATCAACAAAAATTTAATTCTCAATTATCTCAAAGGTCAATAATATTGTCTCTAGCACGATTGGTAGAATAATTGCAACAGTTTTGCAAATTAAGAAAAATATATTTGGGTTTCGTTAACATCATGAAATTGCAGTGGTATTCTTAACTTCAAAACGTTTTGAAAATTTTATAAAATATAGACAAAATAGCAATACTGAAAAGCTATCGTTTTGAATTTGAAAGGTGCAAAAATAATTTTTTTTGAAAACATATTTTCAGAAGTCAAATCACCCAAATATAATTAATTTCTTTAAATTCATAATTAATGTAAATTTCGATTAAAATTTAGAAAACTCTAATGTACACACTCTCATCCTGCAAAATATATCTTGCAGGTTTTGGTATTTTTAAGACAAACATTCGCTCACGTAAGGAGTAAAACTTAAACACATATTCTCTTTTATTGTTAGAGATTCAACCTGTATCACAAAAGGGCGAAGGATATTTCTGTGTATTATATTGAAATAATGAAAAATGTAACATAGAGTTATGCAATTTTGAGGGAGGTTTTTTTTTAATTATTTCTTTCTGGTGTATATTTATTTTCTTTATTTCTGCTTTAACTTATATTTTGTATTTTATTATTTGAACTTTTTTTTGATTGTTTTGTATGATTCGTATGCATGCATTTTATACATTGTTACATTGTATGCATGCATTTTATACATTTGAATACAATGTTACACATGTATTCAAAATCAAAGAAGCGACAATTATTTCAAATTTAATTTTCTTCCTAATTTTTATTCACACGGCATAAGTTAATTAAATTTATAAACTATTTCGTTCAGAGATTGATGCAATTTGCTTATGAGTAGGTTCCACTGCCTCTATTTTAGATTAATACATTTAGAAAAAAATATTGTTTACTTTTTCAATATCTCTATAAAGATTAATATTATGCAAGTGAAAATCTATTAAAGCAATTTAAAGAATAAAAAAATTTATTTATTAAAAATGTTAAATAAGATTTCTAGCATTCATCTTACTATAGGGCTTTTTATGTATACCAGTAACTAAAATTTCGGTTAAAGCCAAACACCACGGGTTGGCAAAGCCTGATGCCTCTGATCATCTAAAAGGGAAAAAAGGCTATAGTCTTCGCGTTTTAAATCGTTTCATTTCTTTCTTTCCCGTAGTTGCCAATTGCAGCGATTAGTTGCTTCATTACTTTAAAGAAAAACTATTGATAATTTATTGCGAAAATAAGCTTTCCATAAATTTTCAATATCTTTATTTTAGTCTGTAATGCTTCGAGAAACTGTAAACTTTAAAAATCATTTTAGGCAAATGATATTTTTATTTTAATTAAAAATAAATTTCCAGAATATAAGAGGATTTTTTGTAGATAAAATTCCATGTTAAATTATATTTAAAGTATGCTTTTATTAGCATCGCATTTCCATTCTATTAAGATGTGATCTTGATATTTTCATCCCAAGCAAATCCTGATTATATCAAATAGTTGAAAATAAAATTTACTCTTTTTACTTAAAATAAATTTTCACATATAATTTGAGCAGAATTTATAAGCTAGTCAGTTTACAAGTCACAGGAATTTTTTTATATATATTTCTGAAATCAAGGTAAAGAATAATATTATTAAATTCCAGATCTTTTTGCATCCTTTTTATTTTCTTATATTTATTAATCACATCATTTTTAAACAATTATTCCACATTTATTATTCCGTTTAGAGTAGCTAAAAATTATTTCAAAAATATGCTTCATAATATGTTTGCTAATCGTCAGCAAACGATATAAAAGCACACAAAAAATATATGGAAGATTATCGGAAAAGAAGAATCTCATGTTTTGAAATAAAGAAAATAACTGATAAAAAAATAAGTGTGCAAAAAAAAATTATTATTGAATGCGGAAAGTGGCCACCACTTTCACATCCAAAACATAGTAAGTATTCCCTTTCATGCGTGACAAGCATTACATTTTATTACCTTTGTTCTTTGTTTCTTCTATTCTGTTTTTACTAATCTAAATTTTATCGTAAACCCCTGACCCCCTGATAGTACAAAAGAGACGCTCCAGGAATTTTATTATTAATTAATTCTAGTTAAAAGCTAATTGAAGGGAAGCAGAATGCTGATAGGTGGTCTGAGCGGCTTCAGTGCCGTCCCCAGGTGTTATCTTTCAGCTTGATTGCGACGTCAAGGACAAGTGAACTGCTTTACGACACAACATCTTAGCGTGCGCATCGATGAGATTCAATCTAGGGGAAAATAAAAACAAATTGTTGTTTGTTCTTAAAAGTCTAGCATTAGGTCAAGAAAGCTGTAATAAAATAAGAAGTTGGCATCCAAGATTTGAATATTTAGGGATCATAAACACATTGAAATATATTAGAATGAAATTTAAAAGCATAGGGATGACTTGAGAATATCAATTCAATAACGTGATATATTTAAAAGCATAGGGATGCAAATTATCAAAAGTAAATTTAATTAATTAAATAAATTTAATAATTAAATTTATGAAAAATAAAATTGCCTCTCTATATGCGATCCTAGCAAGTGTATCTTATGTTCCTCTGATTAATTTTTTATGCACAAGCTTTTCGAGTCGAAAACGTTTTTAATTAATAATTTAGATAATGAGAAGAAATAAAAAAGGATTATTATACAATATTCATTTTGAAAGAAATATTTTTAAAAATATATTTACGTATGCATAATTACCGCTGATTTTACCGCTGTTGAAAATGATTGAAAGTAAAATAAAGAATAAAGAAAAAATGTCTTTTAAATAAAAATATCGAAAGAATATTTATATATTTAAGTTTGATAACATAGTAGATCTTAATTTTTTTTTTATTTATATACATTTTCTATTAGCAGAAAAAAAAATCCATAACAATTTTAGTAATGTTTCTTTTCTGATTCTTTAATCCTACATTCTTCTTCTACTGCTTTTATTTCTTTTACTTTATACGTTTATAATAAAATTTTAAAATTTCTTACATTATTACAATATTCCGGAAAAAATATCATGGAAATATATTAAAATACATTAAACTTGTTCTGTATTCAGAAAACGATATCATACAACTCATATTATTACTTCATTTTTAATAATATTTCTTTAAAAAACGTATCAATTTGGCGGAAATAAATAATATTTATTATAGAGATTTGTCATATCACCGTCGAAATTCATCTTCCGACTTTTCCCATGAAGAACCTTGATATTTAATGCCAATCTTTATTTCTGAGGAATCTTCTCACGATTATGTCATTTCGGGACATAATATTTTCCCAAGCCTGACAATGAACATGGTTGGGAAAATATTACGTGAGAAACTAGAGTGACAACTTTCCCAATCCTCATTTGGTCAAAAAGCAATGACTCTCTGAAATGATAGACTTTAATCAACAAGTAATGAATTCAGAGAAATACTTTTAATCACATTATGAAGCTTTCACCAACGAAATCGAACACAAACGCTGTTGCGTATTTTCTCAACAAGTTATTTTTTTTATCATTTAGTCGAATATATATATATTTTTTACATCCTTTTTGTTTGCTTCGTTTTTCAATGGAAATTATCCTTTTCTCTATATAAAAATGTCAAATTGTTAATTATTTTAAATATAAATACAAGCAAATAGCCATGTAATATCAAATTTTGATCAGAAATATATATCGAAATTTTGAACACATTTAAAGTAATGCTTAAACAAAGCTTTGATAATGAATTTTGGTTTCTTATTAATGTATAAAATCAGCGCAGGATGAAGCATTTGACGCAGGAGTAGAAAATTTAAAACCTTGAGATTGTTTGATGTGTAATCAGTAGTAATTATTTGAAAGTATTCTAAATAGGATTATCTTTCATTTTTTTTTCAAAGTTCTAGGCAGGAAATTAGATAAGATGCGAGTATTCATTTGAAACCAATAATGATAATTGAGTAGCAACAATCTGGGTATTTTTCTTGATACAAATGCACAACAACTAGCTAGGTTGAAATGGGAATTGCCAAGCAACAACTATGCCTCCTTTATAAATTTCAACTATGTTTTCAATAAAAGGAGTTTGTTAATATACAATGAGAGAGAATAATTTCTTTAAATAATATAGAAGTATATTAACATTTAAATATGTAGTTTAACTTGATGTTAAAAATGAGTTCGTATTGACTATGGAAGTAAAGTACTGATGAATACTGAAGCTTTCCTATGAAATATAAATCTTATAAATAACGATTTAAGTAAAACAGTTTTTACGGGACACGCGTATTAGAAAATTATATAAATATATTCTTTTTTATTAATTAACTGTCTTAATCTTTAATTTATAATAATATTTCA
>JAPMOR010088780.1:392188-406114 GCA_026543865.1 Argiope aurantia | reverse complement strand
ATATATATATATATATATATATATAAGTAACCAATCAAAAGCAAGAAATAGTTTGAAAACTAAACTAAAATGACAACGAAAGCAAAACAATTTCAAAAACGCAACCAAAAAATATAATCTATTCAAACAAAACCAAAAATGGAACAGGTAAAAACTTCATAGTATTTAGAGAGCGCAAATGCAGCTACTTCTAGAACACAGATGAACTGATACAAAAGTATAAAAATAAAGTAAAATGGAAAAACAAAAAAAAACCAATAAAAAAATTAAAAAAGATTAAAAAAGGAAGAATCCGGCCTGAAGACTTTTTCAAGGGTCACCCTCAGGCAGGGATTCAAAAAAGGGATTTTTTCTGTAAAGGAAATTCAGACAAACGTCTAATAATGATTCCTTCGTGACCCGAAAATCCCCTGAAATTAGGCCTAAGAGATATACCATTTTAACAGAAAGGAAAATACAAAACAACCAATTAGAAGAAAAACTACTAATAAGTAAAAATACAATAACAAAAAACACTAAAATACCAAATACAGACAAATTAAACACAGAAGAAATAACAAAAAGTTAAAAAATGCAACGAAAAGGCAACACATACCTTCTATAACAGTCCAGAAAATCCCAAGCTATCGATTGTGATCCCCGCTCATTAAAAACAAAGCTCACGGCAATTTAGGTAAAAATTCTAAGCTCGCAGCGCCACCTATTGAGTGAAAAAAAGCAAGGAAAGTTCTAATTTTTTATTTAAGCCAAAAGGATTAATCCCACACCATACCTTGTTTAATTAAAAAATTGACATTACAGTAATTTTTGGGAAATTCATTTTTAATTAAATTATTAATGAGGTGGTTTGATGCTTCAATATAGGAGTTTTTATTATTGCAAACCTTTTTTATCCTGTTAACTTGTGAGAAAATTAGATTTTTGAAGATTTTAGAGTTTAGATTTGAATGGTAATTACATAGTTTTGTTATTTTGAAGTTGAATTCGTCCCTTTTATCGTAAATACCAACAACTGTTTTATCATTATCAATTTCGATTTTTAAATCCAGAAAGGTAGCTTCAAGTTGATTTTTATTCGTTTCTGTTAGAATTAAATCTTTTGGATAACAATTAGTTACAATATTAGTATTGTCGAAGTCAATCAGAAGTAGGTCATCAATATATCTCCACCCGTTTATCAAATTATATTTAATTATTTTTTTCTCATAGTAATGTAGAAAAATATTAGCCAAAGCACTTGAGAAAGCCGTTCCCATTGGAATGCCCTTAACCTGTTTATAAAAGTTAATACCATTAAAAACGTAATTTTCAGTAATATTAAAATTACATAACTCAAGCCAGTTATTTTTAGGAATGATATCTTCATTTAAATATTCGTCATAGACAAAAGTGCAGACTTTTATTAATTTTTCATGAGGTAGATTAGTGTACAAATTTTCGAAATCAAAAGTATTAAGTTTATTAATGTTGTTATCTTTAAGAAAATCCAGAATTTTTTTGTTACTAGAAATAATTTAAAATTTAATAATTTAAAAAATTTTTAATCTTTTTATTTGGTTTTTTGTTTTTCCATTTTACTTTATTTTTATACTTTTGTATATATATATATATATATATATATGAGTAATTTATGATAAAATCCCTTATTTAATTAATTAACGGTAGTTAAATTCTAAAAATATTAAAATAGGGAATTAATTTCTAGATCGCACAAATGTATAAAATTTTCAAACTGTGCTATATAAGGAAATGAATAAAAAAATGGTTAGGTACATTACATCTTCACAAACTTCATAATAAAAGTGTCTAGAATTTGTGAAGTTTTCTTGCAAACAAAAATTAAAAATTAAGAGAGATAAAATAATATGACCAACAAACATTATTTTGCAATTTACAAACGCCAAAATTATTACCTTTCATACTTTGCTACAATCTAGGAATATTGTTTTTAAAGTTTGCCTAATTGATCATTCTGTATTTGGGCGCAGTTGAATTGTCATATCTTTATATTTGATGCGTTGATGGTAGCTTTTATATCTCAAATATCGTGTAATGTATACATTTGTGGCGTGCTAACCCTTTCACTACTGACCCACCTCAAATAGCCATATAAATTCTGTACTGGCGGGCCTATTTCTGTTTTATACGAGAGATACGAGATGTAATACTAGTTATTGTCAAAGTTATCCCGGCTGTTTTACATCCTGAACCCCTCGTTTGAAGCAGAAACTGGCCTTCCAGTATATGATTTGTACGGCATATATGAAATAAAAAAAAACCCTGACAATTAATATTTTTGCATATAACATCTAATTGTTTTATTACATTTGATCTTTCGCATTAAAGTTAGGCAAATGAAATTTTTAGCCATCAATAAAAGTTCAAAATATATAGACTTTTTACTGAAAACAAAATTCCTTCTAAAAATTATTTTCGGAGCAGAATATTTTTATTCCATTAAACCGAAATGATGTTGAAAAAAAAACGGCAATATTTCACGATTCTGTGAGTAATCGAATAATAAAAATGAAACATCGAATTCTTTTAACCCGCCATACAAATAGTACAAGTGATATGTTTCAGTTTCCATTTTAGAACTATTGTCGGGATTCTGCTCAATACGTGAAAGACAAGATTCAGTTATACAATTCAAATGTCTCACCCAAATAAGCATTTTGCAATACAGCTATTTTTACTAAATGTTGCAAAAAATGTATGGCTGGATATTCCTGGAGTTGCTTGTATCATTATAAAATGAATGATGTACAATATATTAAATGTCGGTAAAAATTTTCATAACAAATCACAGACGATAACAACCAGTTTTCAATAGAGAGGAAAAATGCAGTAAAATCGTGACAGGCTATTGTTTGTATAAATTCCTTCAAATATTGTATCATTGTCTAGACAGTATAAAAATAGTTTGAAATGAACCAAGAGAGATGAAAAAAATTCGAATTATATAAAACATCTTTTTAAGTTGATTTCTCTTCCTGAAAGTTCAAAAATAGCATAAATTTTGTAAAGTTTGTAATAATAGGTTATTGGGACTAATTTTCAGTGACATAACAGCGTTCAATGGCAAAATAACTTCAATGTCTAGACAGTTAAATATTTTAAAATCAAATAAGTTTGTGTTAAGTGAGAAGAAAATAAGATGAGATGCACTTTGCATATATATATATATTCAAAGTTTCAAACTAAAATTTTCTTACGACTTGACAATAATTTAAGCAAAATAACAAATGATATAAACTTGTATTCGTTTATTTGTGTTTGTTCAAGTTAATAATTGTGTATAATGTATACATATTTCGTTTTTATTTAACACTAGAATTACCGAGACCGTCATTTTGACTTTTCAAATTTCATGCTTAAAAATTTTGATATATGTATTTTTCTAGAACTTTATGACGACTTTTAATGAAATATAAGTATAATTACATATTCTTATTCCTATTCAATTTCCACTCAGCCATTGTAACTTCCATAATCAGTATAACCGATACCTATTTGTACCAAGACCCGTCAAAATAACGGCGTTAGCAATTTCAAAGTTTATAATATTTTATGGATAATCTTTTCAATGATGAACATGAATATGTATTTATATTCACATATACATCGCTGTCTGACATTTCCTGTAAAAATTTGTATTACATTGTTCATATGAAATCATATTGATTGCTTCAAAGTGTTCGGCAGCTTTTATAATGGGATCTATTTTATTCCGATTATGATTCAGTTTAGAACTAATAGCCCTAACTGGATATCTAAAAATACAAATAAAAACTGTTTGTCTTTGTTGTATTATTATTAATTAAGGAATTATTTTATTAAATGTTCTTTATGTAAATTATATTCTTTTATTTTCATAAACAAAGCCAAAAATTACAATTAAAGTCAAAATGTTAAAAAAATCTCCTTCAGTTTAGAGGGCGTGGTAAAACTAGGTACATATTTAACATCTGTAATTCTAGTGTTAATATATTCAGCTGATTCAACAACATTATTGTTATCATGATATCATCTGAATATCACCATTTTTTCCTTTCATATCTTTTCTGACATTATTCGAATTTCAAAAAGCTCTTCATTATTCTAAGCGTAGACATTCCTATTCCTTATAGTCAAAAGAATTTCTGATATTCTGTATTTGAGTTTACAGAGTTTCAGTGAAATATAGTACTGAATTACAGTTCAATTATATGAGAAACTCTTATTTCAAATCCTCCTTGAAATTCATATGTTGAGAAAATATGATGAATGAAAGCTTAGAAATGTGCTTACATCCTTCGCGAAGCAAATCCTTTAAGCTATGTACGGAGACACAGTTATTCAACTGTCTGATGCGACATGAATGGTGATATTTTATCGTTTGGCACAGTCTTGTTTATGAAGTACTTTGACATTTACGTTTTATAGATTTTTCCATTACTTTTTTTTATTCTTTTTTCTTTTCTATTGAAACCTTATTAGCGTTTGTAAGATATTTATAACTGAATTATTTTGTTCTTAAATAATAAGTTTTATTTAATCTTAAAGTGGATAATAAATAATGTGTAGTAATATTTAATCTAATTTCAGTTAAATAAGCTATCAGAAAGTTGGATCCATTTAAAATTTTTTATACAACCAAAAATTTAATTCTATCTATAAATAGAGCATTAAAGTTTGGCGAAAATCCAAGTGAAAACTAATGTTTGAAAAGAAATTCTGAAGTTAAAATTTATTTTTCGATATTGCAGAATTCCATATCTGTATTTCATATTCATATTCAGTTCCTTGAAGTGAGTTCATTTTAAAATTTTTGATACAAACAGATATTTGGTTCTATAGATTAAAATACTATAAAGTTTTACGGAACTTCAACTGAATGCTGAACATCTGAAAAGAAACAACGGAAAATAAATTTTAAATTTAAGATTTTTTTTGGCATTGAAGAATCCATTTATATTTAGTTCTTTAAAGTGGAATCTACTTTAAAATTTTGATACAATCGGAGATTTCCTTCTATTAATTAAAATCACAAAAAAAAATTGTTGAAAATCTAAGTGAACGTCTAATGTCTGAAAAGAAATTCTAAACTGAAGATTTTTTGGGTATTGCAGAATACCATATTTGGATTTCTTGAAAATTATCCATTTTAAATTTTTTGATACAAAGTTCAAAGAAAAGCAGTTCTAAAGTTAAGATTTATTTTTTAGTATGGTAGAATTCAATATATATATTACATATTTATAATCAGTTCCTTGAAATGGACTCATTTGAAATTTTTTGATACGAACATACATTTGGCTCTTAATATTAAAATAGCAATAAAGATGAAAAAAATCCAAAGGAACTACTCATGTGTGAAAAGAAAAAACTGAAAAGAATTCTAAAGTTAAGATTTATTATTATTATTATTATTTGGTATTGCAGAATTTCATATTTATATTCAGTTCTTTGAAATGGATTTATTAAAAAAAAATTAATGCAAACAGTGATTTGGTTACATATATTAAAATAGCGATAAGATTTGACGAAAATCTTACGAACGAGTAACTTTGACGAGTATCTTACGAAATCTAAATGAACGAGTAACATTTGAAAAGAAAGAACTGAAAAAAATGAAGAAACCCTAAATTTAAGATTTTTTTCTTATGTATTTTGGAATTCCATATTCGTATTTCATATTCATATTCACATTCAATTTCTTGAAGGGGATGCTGAAACCATTTGTAATAACAGGCTGCTTTAAAACAAATTTTAGAAAACCACTTAATTTCGTTATTATTCTAATCAACGTTTAAAATTCATTTGTCCGAATATTTAGCAGAAAATATCGTGTATTCATTTCAAAATGGGTTTGTATTTTTCTTCATACAATTGGAACAATAAACATTTATTAACTGATAAATATTCTTTGTAAGAAATTCCTCTGAGAATTAAATCAGCATTTTTATATCTTTAAACCGAATTCTGTACTGTATGTCTCTTTTCATTAAATATTTTTCGTTATATTCTTATTTGATGCTCAAAAGGGCATGCAAAATTGCCGTTGTGAGTAGTTACTTTTTGGGGAGGGAGGGGGGCAGAAGAAATGCAAATTGGTCTAGAATAAAAAGTGAAATGTTAAAAAAAATTTCAATACGACTATCATTATTTATTATTATTTACAATTGGCATTTCTTAAAATCTAATAGCTGGATTTCGAAACACAATATCTCATAAATAACTGATAAAAAAAATTTAAAATGAGTAGTTAATAAATATAAATAGCAAAATATGTAATTTATTTTTTTTAAGTTAAGGAATAAAATCATTTCCTTGTAAAGTTACTGTTTAACTTCGGCGGATTAATTTATTATAAACGATAAAAATATATGATATTTTGTGATAACTTTAAGGCTGCAACTAAATTAATATTTATTTTTCATTACATCTTATAATTAGGAATATTTTTGATTCAGAATAATTTAAATCTCTGTATTATTATTAACCATATTGGATATCTAAAGTTACAAGTTTTAAAAAAGAGTGATGTTTCCTCTAACGAAGTTTTGTACTTATATTGTTTTGTATTTTTATTTATATTCCATCGTTACAATTTGTTATACTAAATATAAAATTTGTATATCATCAAGTTTCCAGAGTTGGAGATTTTTTTTTTATTTATTGAAATTATCTGGCTCCAAATACCAACTGATAATAATGTAAGGCTCATGAAACCGGCTGCGAAAATTAAAATATATATATATATATATATAAATAAATAAATAAAACCCACAATATGGACGACTCATTTGATGACACGTCACATAATGTATCCTAAAAATAGAACATGCATGTCAGATAATTAAGCAAAATATAAAATTCATCTTGAGATTATATATAAAAATGTTTAATAGTACAGGAAATGACAAAAATAATTTAAAAAGTTCGAAAAATTAAAACTAATCAAATTAAAGCAATCTAAATTAAAATTAACAAAATATCTAATTGATTATGAAGTAAAAAATGAAATAAATAATATTACATGGAAAACAACATTAATTATAATACAATTAAAAGATAAGAATAAGTAAAAAATGCATGAGAAAAATGTAATTAAAATCAACGTAAGATAAAATTTTGAAATGTTTAAACAACAAATTGATGCAAAAGAAGAGCAAAAGATTCAAATTACAAATTAACCCCAAATGGAGTAAGGATTTATATTTTTTGACACGTTTATGTTTTAAAATGTTAATTTTAAATTCCTAATATGCCCTGCTATCTTTCTTTGTAAAAATTGATACATTTGTTATACTTTGATTCACAGAAATCCAAAATTAAATCATTTGCATAAATATTATTTTAAATTATTTTGGTAAATAATTATGATGGGTTTTTCTTCTTCGTTTTTCTCTTCTGAAAAAAAGTTTTCCTTACCAATTTTCGTTTACGAAACTTTGACAAGAATGTTGATAATGCTTACCCTAAATAAAACCTTTCCAATGCACGCACATTTTCCCAACAAATAAGCTTATCTTTGCGACATTAGCCTTTGAAAACATTAAGTTGGCTTTTCAAATAATTCACAGAAATCCAAAGGTATTTTTGAAAATGCATTGTACTTAAAATTAAATTAAAAGTAAAAAATAAATTTTATTGTAGCAAAGATTTTTAGGAATCATATTATCTATACCATTAAAAGCAGAAAAATAGTATACCGTTAGAAGCGTATAGCAAAAAGAAAAAAAAATTGAAATATAATATTTAAAATTCGGAAGTTAATCGCTGATTTTATGATCACATATTACCAAATTTAAAACTGATTTTCTATAAAACAAAATATTAAGAATAAATGCAATATAAAGTAATATATGAATTGCATTAATATTATAAAACAATTCGCTAATATTTATTGCTATTTTTGTATTCTGCTTCACCTAGTGTACAACACCAACGAGTACTTTAAATCATTTGCATAAATATTATTTTAAATTATTTTGGTAAATAATTATGATGGGTTTTTCTTCTTCGTTTTTCTCTTCTGAAATCAGTTTTCCTTACCAATTTTCGTTTACATATAATCACATTAAGATGGCTTTTCAAATAATACATTCTCAATATATCAGTAATTTCATCGACTCACTTTTCCTCTAAAAAAATTAAAGACGAAACTTTGACAAGAATGTTGATAATGCTTACCCTAAATAAAACCTTTCCAATGCACGCACATTTTCCCAACAAATAAGCTTATCTTTGCGACATTAGCCTTTGAAAACTGTTTTATCTGATGAGCTAACACCCAACTTCCTATTATCATGCAATATTTGGCAGCATAATAATATCTGATTAAATGTGCACTCTTTAGAAAAGAAAGTTTCTTGACGTTGCTATCAAAAAGTAATAATTGATATAAAGATTTAATGAGGGAATTAAGATAAATTAACTATAAAATGCCATAATGCGTATACAGTGTAAGGGAATTAAAATCGATTTTGTAATATTAAATGAAGATAAATATTTTGGAAACTGATGGGTAATATTAATTTTTAATGCTTTTAACTAAAAATAATAATCGCTATTATTTTGTTTGTATAATATTGTTCACACTATCTCCTGTCAAAAACAGAAATTGAATCTGAAATTCTATAGGACTATTCAATATAAAATAATATTAAATAGCAATTTCGCATTTCTCGATAATATTGTAAAGTCCAGAATGAGTTAAAATAGTGTAATCAATTAGCGGGGCAAAGTTATCTATGAATTACTTCAAGCGACTTGCTAGTGCGCACTGTCTAACATTGTAATATAATGCTATAATAGGCTACTGATTCGTTTGGATCTTGCCTTGTTCTTGGTGTCGTAGCATATCAGTAGCATCAAGTTTTGAGAACCTGATACCATTAAGAAATAATCGGGAACATGGTCTGTGATTGCGCAATATCTTATATCATGTCTTCAGAAACCTTCTGCTACTGGCACACTAAGTTTGGAAAGAAGGGCTCCAACCCAGGTACCATCCTCGAAATCTAACTACAGCTAAGAATTAAGATATTCTTTCCCCAAAAAATATCTCATTGTTTTTAAAGCCGAGATATTGATATAGAATGAAATTTCCTTTCCTTTTATGAAGCTCAGCATGGATATCATGCTTTGGAAATGATTCGCTCGGTTTTACAATTACATGACAAATGTTTAAATAATTTTAATATTATATACATTTTAACTGAGAGGGCCGTAATAGGTAAAATGCGTTAGTATCATACACTTTGTAACATCCAAATACACGTTGTGAAGTTTTTCATTGTGTCATTATATCATTTTTCTTCTCGTGAGATGCGCTATGGATTCCGAAATTAAATCTTTACAGTTAGGAAATTTTAAGAAGTGGTCATATATTAAATCCATTGAAATTTACAGTTAATTTGTAATTATTCATAAATAGTAGTATAAAATCAGATGTATCTGGTAAATATCCAGCTTCATATTAATCGTCATTCTATTTAATAATTATTAAATCTATTAATTAAAATCACGGATAGAATATGTTAATAGTTTTCACAATGACTATAGTAGAAACTTTTAACATCGAATTAAACTTCTATGAAAGAAATGTAACTGGTTTTTAAGTTTTAGTGCACTTTTTTTAGTTTCAGTTTGCTTGAATTCTATCTGTGCTCAACCATATGATTACCTTACTTAAGTTATTCAAAAAAAAATACTATGACAATAAAAAATTGTAAAGAAACATTTGACATAAAATGTCAAAAAGATACTAGAAGGATACCAAATCCTCAATTTTTCATTCCGCCAAACGATCCAGGGATTTATCATATCTTACGATACCTACTTGTTTATCTTGATTCTGTAGAAAATATGATTTTGATCATTTAGCTACTTCTTGACAGCTGTTGTGATTTCTAAATCGTCTGAAAAAAACCTTTAGGATAATTGTTTCTTTGTGGAAAAAAGAAAGTTACCACTGGAAATCAATTCAAGGACATATGGAGACGATACATGTTTCCGGCTTGAAGTTTTCAGTTCAAATTTCGTGTCTACTAGACTGTCTGGAAGTGTACATTTCTGATTTATTTTCAAGAAAATTATGAAATCGGCGAAAATATTTAGATGCGAATCATATACTGATTAGATATGAATATTTTTCAGTCTTACATCATCTCGCATTCATCAGCGCCATCTCACAAAATTTTGAGGTACCAGTAAGTTGTCATTGTATGGCAACAATGCAAGTACTACAAAAATTTACGAGATGGCGCTATTTGACATTGTCCGCATGAGAGCAGATAGAAAAAAAGTTTTTATAGTTAGTTATAAGAAATACTTTTTGTGCGTAAAACCTCACTTTTTCTTGTATATATATAAATAAACTTAAAAAGCAAAAGATTATCTAAATATGAAATTTGATTCAAATCGTTGGAGCCATTTCCGAGGTACACGAAATATACAAGAATTGCACGTTTAAAGTTATAAGCGAAATCTAATTGAATTGCAAACGCAGGATCTAGCATCAGAAAACCACATGGGAGTCCTAAACCCAAACCGTTACCTCATCTCTGATACGGTTATGCAGATCATGTATAGCCACAAGTCAATATTCAGTTACAAATTTTTTTTTGTGTGTAAAATAGCGTTTTCTCAGGAAAGATACCTGTGTAGATAAGCTTAAAAAGCAAAAAATCCAAAGAAGCCTTATCTAAATAAAATAAACAAATATGATCTAATGATTCGAGATACACGAAATAAATTTTTATATATATATAAAAGAAGTGCTCGGTTGAAGTTATAAGATATTGATATCTCAATTCCTATAACTTCAAAACACTTTGCAAAATTCACTAGAACTATGAACACCTTTATGGTCCTTTTAGTAGGAAAAAAATATGTACGATTAATCTCGAGTTTATTTTAGAATATATCATTTTGTAAATCCTTATTACATCCTTCGTAATATGACAATGACTTGGATTATTTAGGTGATACATTTTTGATTAGGTTAGTTCTTATATTATTTTGAAATACATTTTATTATAACAAACTTCATGCAGGGTGCAAGCTGTTTTACATAAAAAAGTAACTTCTTTTGATATTTGTTAGTCATGTTTTTAAATATTTAACATTCTCACTCTTTGGGTAACGCTTTTCTTTACATATGACTCTATAGAACAAGTCATATTTACTTGTATTATATGAATAATTAAAAATAATCAAAAATTTAACGTGATAATCAAAATTTAAGATTTAGGGGAAAATAGTTATATATTTTATGTGCATCTAAATATTTTTAATTTGTATGCACATCTCAACCGTTCAATTTAAAATGAGTCTGAAATAAGCCATATTAAAAAAATATTCTTTAACAAATAAATTCATTTGATGGACATTTGAATTCAGAAATATCTAAAGTTTAACAGCAGTAAAGAGTTTATTTCAAATCTGACTTTATCTGATACGTTGAAATTTCACATTAAATTTTAAAACCTTAAATTAAAAACATATATAAATGAATTAACCTCAAAAATAAAGTTGTTCTTCATTTAATATAAAAATACATTAAACTCAGAAAGATTAATTAGTTAATTAGAGAAAGAAGAAATTATAAGATTCACTGACACTTGAATGTTTCATTAAAACAACAACAAAAAAAAAAAAACGGAATTGCATGTTTATTAAGCTGAAAAAATATTTTTACTGTCGTAAACTTAGGGGAAGTAATCATGAATCATTATTTTGCTTAATTATATTAATTAGGAGTACATATAATTAAAGAATTTTCAGGTTCTCTTTGGGAAAGAAATAAATAAACTTAGATGTAATAAATATCTTTTTTTTATTTCCTTTTTTTCACTATACAGTTTATGCTTGCTATTTAGAAAGAAGATCCGAGTTAATCACGTGTCGTTGGATGGTTACTGCAATTAGAATAGTTAATTTTAAATTATGTATGTTACAAAAAATTGCAGAATGTTGCTTTATATGATAAATTAAATATTTCCTGTGAGAAAAAAATAGATTTTTCAAATTTCAAGTTACAAATACATAATTCAGTGGTTTTTGATTTCAACTTTTGATTTGGTAGTCTGATACTGATTATATTGAAAAAAAAATATGAATCATTACTTTTTTCAAAACTTTATTTTTTTAATACTTTTTACATGATTTTATCTCTATAAAACATGAATGTAGCAGATGTATTCGAACTATTTATTGTATTTCTAGTAGTTTTTGGTCTCATGTATTTTCAGATACATAATTTTTACTTGGTTTGAAATTATGATTATATCTTTTTTTAATTTATTACTAAATCTGTAACTAAAGCATTTACAAGATTTTCAGGAATACATTGCATGCATAAACAAAATACTAATTACTTCCGGTTTAAATGCGTAAATCATAAAACTGGAATAAAACAAGATTACGCATTTATGACCAGCTAAGAACAATGAACTTTTTTAAAGGACGAATATATTTTGAAAGAAGGAAATCTTAGTAAATTTTCATGAAATTCTTAAGATTAAATATCTTCTACAATCAAATTGGCAAAAAAAAAATCAACTCATCTTCCGAAAAATATTAAAAATTATATTTTAAGATAGTTTTAATAAAATACATTACTTTCTCAGAATAATTAATAAAAGATATTCTAAAATAAATCACAAAGGGACTAAATTATATGTTTTAATTAAAAATTAAGAGATTTCTTCATTATGTTTCGTTTTAACATCTCAAAAGATGTATTTTTGATTGTATTCTTTCAGGATAATTTATGCGGAGAAACATGCAAAAAATCAAAGTAGTGTTTCTTTCATTTCAGGATTTGCAATAGATTTAATTCAGTTTCTAAAGTTTGAGCAACTTATTACTTTCATTTCCTTATTTTCCAAAAAAATTTAATACTTCTCTGGAAAGTTATTGCAAACAAGTAGCACGAGAAGCGCTACCTTCGAGTAATGAATTATTTAATAATTCATGAGAGAGATTCACAATACACTGATTGTGGAATAAATATCACTGGAATTATTTATCTTATTTTGTTTAATAAAATGTGACATAAAAGGACAAATTCCCTTAAATGTGCATTATTAAAAAGCAAATAAATTACTAGAACATAACATTTCAAATATTGCTTTCAAAAGAAACTTGTTATCGAAAAGTTTATAATTTTTCTTTTCCCTAAAATGTGTCATATCCATGGTAACATCTTTCTGAAATGCTTTGACAGGCCAGAATAAATGAAACTTTGTGGACACCGATATATTATTTTCGATAATTCGTTTTAATATAAATTCAAATTATTTAACACTGATTCGATTAAGAAAGCAGGATTTCAGAAATAATCGTTGATTTTTTTTTGTGTGTGCTGTATATAAACAGGTCTATGATTACTATTCGTTAAATATTTGTTTCAGTGTATCTAAAAGCAGATATTAATTAATAGATAATATTTTAATCACTGATGAATAAAATTTATTTTGTAGCATGACACTTGAAATACACGTTTATTATCATGGAAGAATAAAATTTATCTCCTTCATTCTCTGAAAAAAAAAACTTTTTTTAATTGTTGCAAAATAGAAAATATTCGTATTGAAAACGCAGTTCCCTCGTGAAATATTTAACACTTATTTGTATATGTCAGAATTAGCCGCAAAGTATCTTTACAATGTCTGTTACAATTTCGTTAAAGTTACAAATGGAAAATATAAATTAGAACGCTAGTTTAGTAGTTATTCAGCTAATCAGTTCTTGCAAGTGTTAGGTTATTGGTTTAATAATTACTGTAATCGAAATTTAATTATTATGCATTCTAAATAAATTATTATTTATTTAGTTATAAATTATTATTAAATTATTTTAATAAATTATTTTTAATTATTTTATTATTATTTTAATTTTTTAATTATTTTAATTTAATTTAATTTTAATTAT
>JAPMOR010088780.1:350865-392178 GCA_026543865.1 Argiope aurantia | reverse complement strand
ATTATTTTAATTTTTTAATTATTTTAATTTAATTTAATTTTAATTATTTTAATTTTTAAATTATTTTTAATAAATTATTATTATTTAATTATTATTTCTAAATAAATTTAATTATTATGCATTTCCTGTTTATTCGTATTTCCCTTCTTTACTCCATCTTTTCAAAGAATTTTTTTCTTCTTATACGTTAATTATGAAGCAAACTAATTGACACATTTTGTCAATACATATTCTTCTTCAAAATGCTTGAAATATGGCAAATATTATGTCTCCATAATTATGTTATTTAAGTAACACGATTCGACTAAATCTGATAAACTAGCCTTTTCCGAAAAATATGAGAGCCAGGAATTTCAAAATAAAAATTTAATTAGAAACATAATGATGTATTTTATCTACAATTTAAAAAAGGCATCGTATGCTTTACCATAAAATATAATATTAGTTTTAAAGCATATGATTATTTATCTAACAAAATAAAAGATTAAATAATGCAATCATAGAAATAACTTTTATTTGTATTTAGACGACATAAAATACAACTAGTATCAACTCAAGTTATCATTGCATAGAAATCTGAAAATTCGACTGAAAACACTCTGAAAAAATACTCACTTTCATTTAAAATAAAGTTTCTTTCGATGAAAATAGTTTACACTGTTTAAGATTTAATTTACTTCAAATAAAACAAATTCTTTCAAACACATAATGATCATATTACTAACAGTTTAACCTTTTGCCTGCAGGTCACTTTCGTGGAACAGGTTGGCGCACTTTATGATTCATCCTGTTTTTTCTAAAACAACTCTATACGCGGAACTAGATTCCTATATATAATTTTATTTTTTATCGTCTAATAAGGTTAGGCATTAAATGGACAAGGAATGCAGATGTAATACAACATGTTTCTATTCTTACAAAATATTTAAAAGTTGCAAAATAAGACTTAAATCTAAATTGTTCCTTGTTTGTTCGGCAGATATACATGTTTAACTATAGTAAGTTTCTTTTAAAAAATATATTGAACATTTAGGGTTATTGAAAGAATTTTTTTTTTCGAATAAATTGTACTCATAAAATAAAAATAAAAAAAAAAGCATTTAAAAATTTTAAACTTATAAATCTTACAGAAATAGAAATCAATTAAATGGATACATCAAATGGGTTGATAAAAAACCGTAAGACAAATATAGGAATTTGAAACACTTTCAAAGTTATTAAAATAACAAAATTAGAATCAATATATATATATATATATTGTGATATATGTGAAAAATTATTAATTTAATAAGCTTAATGGTTAAATTTCCTCTATTAGATCTCAATTCTAAAAATATTTTAACTTAAATTTACTAAAAAATGCCTTGTAAAGAATTAATTCTTTCAAAATAGCAGAATATTGTTCTGGATAATTTTTTGACGTGTCATGGCACTTAAATTGGCGTATGAAATCCGCAAAGTATTCAAGCTCTTGCATTTGTGTTTAGGCAAGAGCAGGTAGAACGACCTGTGTTTATTTGGTTTAAAAATATATACATATTGATACACTGCTTGTGTTGTACCAGCGTAGAAATGATTCAAATAAATTTATTGACAATTGCGTTTTTCCCAATAAATTATTATCGATTAGACATCTCGTCAAGATTAATTTATGAAAGGGAAAAATTAAATGTATTTTTTAACAAAAGATTTTTTTTGTCTAATTTATACCTGGATATATATTAGATATCACTTACTTTCTGAATGCAGTTCTGGTAAGATTTAAACGTATTTTTGTTAAATATTCTATATCATTAAATATATGTCAATCCTTATTTATCGTTTTCTGATGATTTCCATGATTAAAATATTTAAATACATTAAAAGTGGAATAAATTAGATTAAAAATTATTCAAAAGCAAATCATTTTTTTTTTGCTTCCAAATATTTCTTGTCGATTATTGGATTGTATAAAATGCATTTCTGAAATAATCAGTCGAATCGCAAAATTACATAAACTAACACAAGTGAAAAGAAATGTTCGTATTTTAGAGATTTAACAAAGCCATAAATTATCGCCTCTTGTCTTTCAGTCATTTTCAAATTTGAATATACATATTTTATGTAATTAAAAATCATCACACTTAAACAGTTTCAGACAGAATCTGTAGTAAAGCGAATGCATAATGACCTAAATAACATTTCTAAACAAGAAAATTCATAATTATTTCATGTTTTTATATCCCTAAATATTCACCATTATTATAGTGGGTAGTTGTAAAGTTTCCGCTTGGAGAGCTGACAGTTCTAGATGCAATAGATACACTTCTTAAGTAGATCAAGTATCTTGTATTTAGATTTGGTCCAGTTATTGAAGGTCAAATATCCTTCTGAAAGTGTGGTGTAAAGATCTTAGAGTTCTTATGATTTGCTCTTGTCATCCATTTTAGTTATTAATTATGAAATCCATTCTAAAATAGTCTTAATATGTCTTTAAATTAGGCGATAATATAACTAAATACTGTAAAATCATACACATTCTATGTGGCTTTAAGGCATATAAAGTATATGGAAGTCCAAATGAGTTTTGATGCGATGTCAATAATTTCTGAATGGATACTTAATTGCACTCTTTAAAATAAAATTATGCAGACATATTGAAATGGCACATAAAGAAATTCATAAAAGGGTCGCATGATATAAATTAAAATGCAAAATAAATGTTTTACTCAGTATCTCATAAATGTGCCTAAACAACTTTCAAAGGTCAGTTTCTTTTTGCTTTTCTACTGCGCAATCATTTATCATCGAAAAAAAGAAGAATTTTCAGAGAATATTTTAAATTCAATGTCACTTCTAAATTAAAATAAGAAAAAAAATATTTTTTGCAGTGACAACATATGTAATTAATAGCATTAAATTGCGAAAATGCTCATAACAAATAAACAACACCCCACATTTATGCGGTGTCAAAATTAATTGACATCTTCCTGAAAACGAAAGCGTAAGAGTGATGGCATTTAATATGTTGACAGATGTTTTGAAATCAACAAATTCTGTTTTTGTTCCTTATTCAATGACCATCTTCGCGATGACACAATACACCTTCGCATTTCAGGTAAATTGCATAAATTATTCTTTTTTCTTTCAATGAATGCCATTCGAGTCACGTATTTAAGTGGTTTATCTAATCGCAATACATGAAACAAGATGAAGGGCAATTTCACAACAGTGATCCTTTCTATGTTTTAATTCAGTGATTTAGTGGTCCAAACAAATTGTTTCTCCTTCAGTAAACTTGGTTCTCTTTGAAATTATTCTGAAAATAAGTGAAGAGACTTTTAATTGAAAATTAAATTTCCTTTTCCTAACTTTCTATAAATCCCAACTGAAACTATGTTATGTTCCTGATTTCTTGTAATAAATTTTAGGAAAAATGCATGCATAATATATCCGCTCTAAAAATTCTATATTAAATGTTACTGCAAAATTTTTTTGTCAGATGTCGCAATTCGAATATTTCTTAACTCATTTATTTGACTGAAGATTATTTTCAGTCAATAATAACTCAGAAAGACAATTAAATTTTCTTAGTTTTAAAATGAAGGAAATATTTTTAGTTTTAAAGGATTGAAAATATTTTCATTAAAGGTAGATTGATAAGATTTTTCATTAAAAAGTGAAAAGTTTTTTTTTCTTAAATAAAACTTTTTATTAAAAGCATTAACTTTAATTAATTATTGTCGACTGCAACTCGTCACTGTCATCTTTTTGCTCAAGAAAATTCATGACGAAGTGGACTCGCATTTAAGTTCATGGATTTCAAGTCGATATTATCTGTTAGCCAAATATTTCGCAAATCAATGCCAGCGATGTTCAGATGCGATCGGAATTTTTTGATAAGCGCTGATGAAACTTTTCAATTTTTCGACAAACAAAAACGGGAGACACAGTTCAAGTAACCTCGCGAACCTCAAACAAATATGAAAATCAAGATGTTAACTATTGATTTAAGAGATCATTAATGTTGCACTTTGTGTTCCTCTCGTACATACCTATTTAGTAATGAAAGTAACTTCTTAGAACAGTCCACGAACGATTCGGAGCCATTCGTCTCGCAAAAATATGTTTCCCTTCAGCAAAATTTCTTAATAATAGATTATGTTCAAATCCATGCAATATTTATAGAATCTGCTGTGCAGATTCATTTTAAGAATCGGTTATGTATGATGCATGAAGAAAGAAACTGTGGTTTGTTAGATCAAAACAACACAGTTTGATACAAGTTTGACAGACGACTATAATACAGGGTGTTTATTTAGTCCTGGGCCTATTTTGATGTTTAATAACTCATAAAATAATGAAGATATAAACAAACTTATGGCATTTATTGATGGAATAACTCATATATTTTCCTTTTCAGGTTTGAATATTTTTACTTTTGTAAATATCGTCTGCGCGTGTGGTTAGTTTCAGATAATTTCATTTTCCAGTCTAAATATCTGTACTTTTCTAAATATCGTCTGCTTATTAATTGCATTTTTCTCTCTTTTGTTTTTAGCAACTATTGCAATGTTATGTTTACTTTTGATGTGCTTGTTCTATGTAGTACTTTTGTATGTGATGTTTTATTGGAGAGGATATTAAGGAGAATGCATACACCACAAAAGAAAGCACAGATTTTATGGTGGTTCATAGAAACGAAATCGATAGTGCAAGCAC
This sequence comes from Argiope aurantia, assembly GCA_026543865.1. Classification (NCBI taxonomy): domain Eukaryota; kingdom Metazoa; phylum Arthropoda; class Arachnida; order Araneae; family Araneidae; genus Argiope; species Argiope aurantia. Next base: position 387,477 of record JAPMOR010088780.1, on the reverse strand, counting down.
AGAGAAATTTCAGAAGAATTTACCAAAACGATCCTCTATCCAAAAACAGCATCTTGCGGTGGAAAAAGAATTTTCTAGAAGTTGGAAGTATCGCAGATAAGAAACGTTCCGGACGTCCTTGCACAAGTGATTTTGATGTTGAGCGTGTCAGAGAGACATTTTTACACAATCCTAGAATATCTGTGAGATCAGCGGTTCACATTCATTGACAAGTTCATTGACAAGGGTCATGAAACGTTTTGAGTCTATTTAACCATTTATGTTATTAATTTTAATCTATAATTATTATTTTATGAGTTATTAAACATCAAAATGGGTCCGGGACTAAATAAACACCATGTATTATATTAAATAACTTCATAAACGTTTGATTTGAATAAATGTTTTTAATGAATAATTTCCTGAGCTTCCAAATGAAAATAGTGTTGAGCTCTTGCAAAAATGTGAGAAATATATGTGTTAAATATTGCTTCTAAATTATCAGAACACTTTGATTTTTTTAAGTATATCAAAACACTATGATGTACATAAGACGTCTGAATTCAAATAATTTAGACTTACTAGATTAGAATATTTCAAATTTATAAATTCGAACCCTTTAATTAAAACTTTTTATTTACTATTATGTAATGCAAAATTGAGAGTGAGGTTTAAAATTTTTATACCAATAGAAAAATTTTGAATCTCTGTTGAGAGAAGTATTCAAAACTAAAACAAAAATGATCCTATGCAGCAATATCAAAAATGATGCTATTTAGCAATGTAGCAATTTTCTACATAACGTTTTCTGGATTAGAAACCAAATAAAAATTTTGTTCTTAATCCGTAATGGTAGAATATGGGATTTAAATTATTATTCTTATAAAATGCATTCTAAACCAAGATTAGTATTAACCTGCTACTAGCTATATTTTGGAAATTCCATCTTTTTTCGTATTAGCATTACAAATACAGCATCATATGTTTTAATAATGAATAAGAATGCCAGATGAAATGTAAATCTGAGGCTGATTAGTTTTTTCGAAACTGTCTAATAAATTATTCTATTTGAAGTTTGCATCTACTCCTGCACCTAGTAAAATTCTCATCAAATAACTACAAAATGGAGAAGGAAATGCATTATTTTGAATTTAAAAAAAAGGAAGATTTTTGTTCGAATGGTGAATATTAAATTGAAAGCAAATAACTCTGTGTGTGCCATAACGGACACTGAGTCGAATTTTACACATTTCCTGTTTAATATTCTTTTTTCTTCGATTTCATTCATCATTTGTTATAGCAAAGATAAATTCTTTTTCAGAATGAAATCAAATAATGAATAAAGTTCTTGGATACTTTTATTCCTAAAAAAAAAAGAGTTATACTTTCTAAAGTTTTTATGAAAGTTATTTTTACAGCTTGTTGATTTATCCAGCATTGCTTATAGACAATGGAATAGGAATGGACAACATAGGAATTATCCTTACATCTTTTAAAATTAGAAAAATTATATTTTCAATTATAATGGGAAATTATTGATTTAAATAAAAAGTTACCTAAACTTTAGTTTTTGTCTCAATATCTCGTATTCCGCTCATATTCAAAAACATAAAAATATATTGGACTCACTCAGCGCCCTTAAACATCACATTTTAAACAATTAATTTAAGTGTTTAATTTTATATTGAATGTTATAATAAAAATCGTTCTATCATTTTGAGCTTTATTTTGCTTTAAAATGAGCTATTCATAGTCGCTATGAGTTTCGATTACCGATGAACTATAAACTTCCGATAAACTTATAACGATTATGTGTATTTCATCGCTATTGGCACTAATTATAAAGATGAAAGTGTGTGTGTGTGCGTGTGTGTGTGTGTGTGCGTGCGTGCGTATGTGTGCGCGTGCGTGCGTATGTGTGTGCATGCGTGTTGGTGCTCTACTAGCCAGAATGTTCGACCTACAAGTATCAAACTTTCAGGGGCTGTTTTAATGTAACTTAAGGGTATGTGTAACTTAAAGCGCTGTTTTTTTTAAAAAATTTAATTCGAATTTTAACTAATTAAAAACTAAATTACATCATGGAGTTTTTCCGCGATAATTCTGAAAACATCTTATAGCATAGGAATTATCCTTACATCTTTTAAAATTAGAAAAATTATATTTTCAATTATAAACATTTTTTGCCATATAAATTTTCAACCTATTTTTAATTCCTTTTTAAATTATTTTAAGTGAATTTTATATCAGTATATTTCCTTGTTAAAATGAAACTCAAACCGTTCGCTTTGTTGTTACTAATATTTTATTCTGCCTTTTTTTCCATTTCTGTAATCAAGATATGAAGATTCAGGTTATTTTTCCATGCTGAGTAGATTTCAGTATAAGGAATAATTTTAATACTTTTTTGATATCTTATTGTACTAAATGTTTTAATTCAGAATTAGACAATGATAGAAACCTTTTAAAGTGCCTTTAGTTAAAAAAAAAACTGCTGATTTCCTCTATGATATAATTGAATATATAAAGATGTAAACACAAACGTAGGTAAATGCAAAGCACAATGAACATAATTATGTAAGGCTTTTGAAATAATGCAAGTTTAGAGTCTATCGAAATTTTAAGTTTAAAAATATTTTTCTAGGTAAGCAGTTGAAAATATTTGCAACAATTAATTTTGGAGAACCAACTGGTAAACAAAGGCGGCTAATATAAGATAAATAAAAATAACGCATCCTTTTGTAGAATCCTTAAGTCTATTTGAATTAAAAATAAATTCCTAAAAAAATCCATGATCATAGCAGCGACATTACCATTAAATATAAATATTAACTGTAATATGAACAGTTTTTTAACGAAAATTCCGTTTAAAAAGTGTCGATTTAATATCCTGCAAATATATGAAATATTTCGTTATACAGTTTTGAGTATGTGAATATTTCTTAAGTCACTCAAAAAAAAATGTTTATCCAGACAGAAAAAAAATTATTTCAACTTTAGTTTACTTTTGTAAAAGAAATTGCCTCCATTTTCTGAAATTATCCCCACTTATGCTTATACAAACAATCATGAAATTCGTATTAGAGGGGAAAAAAGTAACATAACCTTTCGCATACAATGAAAAAAAGGCGGAAACTGTGCGTGCTTCTACTAACGATCACAAAGACAATTTCAAATGGTAATTTAAGCAGCCTTTGCAACATTAGAAGATTTAAATTGGTAAAATGTCTAGCGTTTTTCTCAAAATTTGTCGGTAATTTGTTGTATTTAAGAGCAGGATAAGAGCTTCTTTTATATTGTGTGCATCTTACATCATTTTCCTCATTATTTCCATTTGCGCCTGATATTTAAAGAAACTATAATTTTCATTTATTTATTTCAGACTTTTCCCTTGACTAGGTAATAATTATCTTGAATCAATGCAAATGGATTAACGTGTAACGAAAAGTTATCAGAAAAGATATTTCCATTATATGCAAATCGTCTATGCTTTTAAATATATTGACGACTTTTTTAAAAAAAAAAGGTGAATGAATTTAACAAAGTATGTTTTGACTGGGTCATTGTTTCATGTTTTAAATGTTGTAAATGTTCATGACCCGGAAGCTGAAGAACGAGGTATAAGGGTTAACCCTATAATAGGCATAATTCATTGAACGACTCTTATTCTTTTGCTTGAATTTCAGACAATAGATTAGTGACTTAACTTAGATGTTTAGTGTAATTTGAATAATTTGTCACATTAACCAAAAAATTAAATTAAAATGAATTATAATTTTAAGCACATTTATTTTTATGTATTGAGAATACTACGCTAACTGCTATCGTTTCTATGAACTTGTTTTTTCTATGAACATTTAGGACTTCAATTGTTTTATAAGAATTTTGCTAAAAAAGGTATAAAAATTATATTAGGGAATTCACACAAACAAGTAACACAATTTTTGATAAGTATGTAGTCATACTATTTTACGAGTCCACCATTCTATTCCTTGAACTAATCGCTTGTCAAATTTTCTATCACCTCCCCTATAAACAGTTTAAACTTTAAATAACCCAAAAATTTTCTTTCTGAATCAAAATATGTAAGTAATGTAATGTAGATGTATATAATATCCTGAAAAGTAAGTAATGTATATGATATCCTAAAAAGTAATATTAGAATGCAAATTAGAATAATTTAACCCTTGAATTTTTTAATACTTCAGAATAGTTTTATAATTTGTTATAAATCGGAGGATTTTTCCTGAAAAATTTCAAAATAACTCAAGAAAAATTTCCGTTTATTACAATTAAAAAGCATTTTTATTTCAAAATGGAAAAAAAAACCATATAAGCATAAGATAATAGACTCATTTAGTCCCTTTTTTTGTATTACAGATATTTTTCCTAATTAAAATTATAAATCAGATTTTTTTTTCTATAAAAATTTCAAAACGGCTCAACGTAAAAATGCACTACATTTAGAAATATACATTTTTTTATATGAATATACATTTTATGCATCCAGTCATATTGCAGGAAATATAAAAAATATTTAAATACAGGGCGTTTATTTAGTCCCGGACCCATTTTGATGTTTAATAACTCATAAAATAATAAATATAGATTAAAATTAATAACATAAATGGTTAAACAAACTCAAAAAGTTTTATGACCCTTATCAATGAACTTCCACGTGTGCCCCCTTCGTCGCACGGAGAATATCAAGTCGATAGGAGAATATCAAGTCACATGGAGAATACCAATATCAATATCTTGTCCAATATCAAGTCCACCTATTGCGGTTGTAATTCTGGCTTTTAGGTCATCAATGTTCGACACTCTCCTCCTGAAAACGTTGTCTTTTACAAACCCCCAAAGGAAAAAAGTCCAGCTGCGTTATGTCAGGTGATCTGGGTGGCCAAGGAATTGGACCTCCTCGCCCAATCCATCTTCCTGGAAAATGGTCATTCAAAGAAGTACGAACGATGGTACCCCAATGAGGTGGCGCACCATCTTGTTGCAAAAATACATGTGGCTGAAGCTCTTCTAGTTGTGGAAATACGAAGTTTTCTAACATGTCTAAGTATACGACTGATGAGACCGTCTTTTCTGTAAAAAAGAAAGGCCCAATGACTCGGTCGTGCATTAGTCCGCACCACACATTAACCTTTGGGGAATCCCTTTGTGCCTCACGGCATTCATGGGGGTTTTCAGATCCCCATATGCACACATTATGGCGATTAACAATGCCAGAAACATGAAAGGATGCTTCATCGGAGAACATTATGCGCTTCATAAAATCAGCATCATCTTCTATCGTCCTTAGCATATCTGTTGCAAAGGTCATCCTCCTAGGCCTATCGTTCGGTTCCAAAACTTGAACAATTTGAACTTTGTATGCATGCAGTCTTAATTTTTTCTTAATAAACTTGTACACCGTCGAAATTGGCATATCCAATTCTGTTGCCGCTGATCTCACAGATATTCTAGGATTGTGTAAAAATGTCTCTCTGACACGCTCAACATCAAAATCACTTGTGCAAGGACGTCCGGGTCGTTTCTTATCTGCGATACTTCCAATTTCTAGAAAATTCTTTTTCCACCGCAAGATGCTGTTTTTGGATGGAGGATCTTTTTGGTAAATTCTTCTGAAATTTCTCTGTGCTTGCACTATCGATTTCGTTTCTATGAACCACCATAAAATCTGTGCTTTCTCTTGTGGTGTTCGAATAAAACATCACATACAAAAATACTACATAGAACAAACACATCAAAAGTAAACATAACATTTCAATAGTTGCCAAAAACTAAAGAGAGAAAAATGCAATTAATAAACAGACGATATTTAAAAAAGTACATATATTTAGACTGTAAAATGAAATTATCTGAAATTAACCACACGCGCAGACGATATTTACAAAAGTAAAAATATTCAAACCTGAAAAGGAAAATGTATGAGTTATTCCATCAATAAATGCCATACGTTTTTTTATAACTTCATTATTTTATGAGTTATTAAACATCAAATTGGTCCGGGACTAAATAAACACCCTGTATAGTGCGACTATTAAAATGATTCATCACTGTTATCTAAACTTAATTACAAACACATCTAAAATTCAAAGAATTTGTTAACAGTACTGTTTTAAGGAAATTCTACTCGACATAAAAAATTAAATCTAATTTTCATAACTGGATTATTAATAATGGAAAAAGAATCAGGATGAATTATTTGTAGATAAATGAAAGCTAATTGAGTTTCGCGACAATAAAATGCATAGTTAAATAAAATCTTTTTAAAAATTAATATAAATTCATCAAGAAATTTTACGGCAATACATTTTTATGATGGTAAATATAATTTTTGAATTAAAAAATGGTGTAAAAAGCACTTTTGCACTATAATATTTTCCGTTTTCGAAAGTTATTTTAGATAAACATCAAAGTTTTGCTTAACTTTTAATTAATTGAAATTTCTTATTAAAATTTCGGAAATATGTACTATATATACTAATTTTAGCTTGGAAGTTCTTTGTATTCAATTCACCCCCCCCCAAAGTACATTTGCGTCAAATTAAGAAATCTTGATTAAAAGATCCGTATTGTAGAAATCCAGCACAAAAACATTCATACACATTCTGCTGACTAATAAGCAGAATGTAAACGAATATTGATGGTTGTTGTTATTTATACCATTTTTGAATAAAATTGTTTTGAAACAAGATTTTTATAACATGAAATTTCATCCTATTGTTTCAGAATATAGAATGAGCAGATATTTTTAGATGTGTGAAACTTTGGATTAGATTATAATCTGTTAGTAAAGCTCCAAAAGTTTACTGAGACGAAGAAATAAATTATCGTCGGGTTTTATCATAACAAGACTTGAGGATCATCGCACATATCGAAGGCCATGTTATGTCTACTGAGACGCAATTGTTAAATGTCAACTTCTGCAGCTGATCTATCGGAGACGATATGTTTGTTCCTTCACCTGAGCTATAATCACAATAAATGTATCAAAATATATCTTTTGGAAATATTTATGTAAAGGAACAGATCTGTTCTTGGAAGTATTCACTTTTAAAAGGCACTTTATTTAGGGAATTTAAAACATCGCATTAAAGAAATGTTAAAGCATTTATTTGTACTTATGTGAATCAATTTATTTAAAAAAAATCATAATGAGATTTTAATTATTTTCATATATATCGGCGATGTCATATTCACACGATAAGTTTTAATACACTTGCCATTTAATTTTGTATTTGAGCTTTATCTGACGCTGTAGTGTGATGCTATAACATAAAAAGCAAATGAAAAGGCTTTATTAATTTAAGCTTTGTTTAATACTTTTGTAACAACATTCTTTTTATTTTCATGAATTATTTATTCTTTTCTGAAAATGCAAATGAATTTTTATACTTAGATATATCAGTTCTGTTACTGAATGCAATGAAAGCTTAATCTGAACCATGCGGTAACTGATTTCTTATATTCCTTACAAAGCGATTTCTTTTACCGGTTTCTTATGCAATAATAATGTTTTGTGGCAAGTAATATATTATTTTAACCATTTAATTTAATTTTTCAAGTATTACATATACTGGAATGCCGGTGTTTATTTTCCAAAGTTAAAAATTATCTATTCCCTCAAGAAACAATGTGACAGCACGTATTCTTGAAGAAGGTGTAGATCCTCTTAACTGATTACTACTGAGCAAATGTATACTCAGACATCCTTTGAGATTCCTCAGGAAATCCGTCTGGGCGAGCATCTTTAACGATTGTCGATCTACGGGAGGATTAGCAGAATTCTTGAACACGAAGGTCTTCAACCTTGGGCATTGCACTAAAATGAGGTAATGGCTTGAAAATGAATTTATTTAGCAATGTTGTGCCTCTCAAAAATGTAACGAACCAAGTTTCTAGTCTTTAACGAACAAAGCAGACGCCATGGATTTTCAATCAGACACATGTAATGAAAGGAGAAGGATATATCGCAATGATATCTAAGCGTCTCAGGCACTCACCGCAATTTTATTGAACGGGCATTTGGAGCCTTTTAGTCAATAAAGTTCATGAAAAGTTCATCTCTTAAGAGATAGAATTTGCAAATTCATTTTTAATCCTATAAGCAACCGATGTTTTCATCTTTTAAATTTAAACTCTAAAAGTGATTAAACATAGCTTTTTGTATTTAACTGATCACTAAAATCTTAGGAAAAGATTATTCTTGAAATTTTAAGAATATATTCAGATAAACATGGAATAATTGCTTTGAACTGAGGATAAAAAACAGAAATAAAACCGATTCAATCTTTAAGAGAGTTATACATGCTACGTTTTTCTAAATTTTTCGATATTTCGACAACTCGAAGTTTGAAATTTAGTACAAACACCAATATGGTTTTATTCTATTAAAATTTATTCAATTAAATTTTCAAATGTTTTGGAAAACTATTAATTGCTTCAAAACGAAAATTATTTGAAAGTTTCTCAACTCAAATGCATACTACATGGTGTATATTAGTTTCCTTGATTGAAAAAGGTCTTAAGGTATTATTACATTGTAGTGCATTAAGGCAAGATATATTAACATCAATTACGTGCTAAATATCTCATTTAAACTTAATAGTTTTTCTCATAAAGCAATTTAAAAATAAATAAAAAATTCATTTTTAGCATTAATTTCATGCTGTGAATAAAGAAAAGCATTTTTATTTTTAAAAGTGTATCTTTCTTATAATATAACTTAAAATATTTTTTTCAATATTAAATAATTGTAACTATATTATTTGAAAAAACAAAATAAATTTTGTTGAAAAGCTAAGAGAAGTAGTAACAAGCAACCTAATATTTATTTTTTCCTACAGCTATTCTAACTACTAAAATACGATTCAAAAACCTTAATTTTTATTTCCTTTACATTTTACCAAGTTCATATTGCTTACATATCGTTTTAAATTATAGTTACATATCATTCTTAAAATAAACTTAAAATGAAAAAAAAAATTAATTGTGCTTACATCAAAGAATAAACGTAAGAAAAAAATGTACAATTTAGAATCAAAATCAACTCAGAAAATTTTTACTATGGAATATTGATTTGCATAATAAACTGTTTTAGAATATCCAGAATTATTACATAAATGCATCACTGTAATGCATAGCATTATTTATAAAGGCATTACAACCTTATTTATTGAGATGCATTCACGATGTTGTAAGGTACACTGAGTAGCAACTATAATTATTGACCAGTAGTTAATTCTTGAACAGTAAGATATAATCATATATTTCTAATTGAACAAATGCTGTAAATGATGAATCGAATTCTATTTTGTTGAATCTATTATATTTTCTATTTGAATCAATAAATATGCTACTCGAAAAATTGCATAGTCTAAAATTTTATTGAGTCCCATTTTGGTATAAGTGATATTTTGTAAATATGTTTATACAGTATATTCGTATAACCCTAAAACATTTATAACATTCATATTTGGTAAAACGCAAATTTCACAAGCTGAAGAACAAAAATTGTTTGAATTCCTATTTTACTTCGCAAAAAATACTTCTTGAATTATTGAACTGTCATGTATAAATATTCATATTAAGCTTGAATATTCATGTAATGAAAAAAAAAAAAGATGGAACACGCATTAAGGGATAGGACCCAGATTATAATTATCATTAAATTGTCAATTGAATCATAGAGCCTTTAATTGTTCTCCAACGTTTGTAGTCTTTCTACAATAATCATCTCAACAAATAGAATAAATAAATATATTCCTTTATAGGAATTTCTTTTAAAAACATATTATCGATGAAAACGAATATAATAAAATAACAAGTTTATGAAAAATATTTATTTTCTTTCTTTAATATTATTTTGATTTTAATAAATTTAATAATATATCAAATTATATTATAGATTATCAATTCAATTAAATAGTTCTACAATTTTTCCAAACTCATCATTTTTTTGTCTTAAATGCTTCAATGCTTTTGAATAAAAGTTAAGACACCTAAATCCACAAATTCCCACTCTTGAACTTATTTGGTCAATAGCAGTGTTCCTAAGACTTTATTATCTTCAACGGCGAAGTCGTCGGATCAATTGCTTAATGGGATTATCTCCGCGATTTCGGCAGCTACAACTCGAAGAAGCTTGATTAGATAGAAAATATCCCAGAATGCACCGCGGAACAAGTGCATCTCGATGGTAAAGCAGGCTAAATATAGCTCTCGTAATTATTCACACTTTGTGAAAGGACAATATTTGCTTTCAAGAAATTGCCGAGGAAATTAGAATGGAATTGTTGTTTAGTGTTGATACAACTTCTTCGTCGATGGAAACAATTAAGTAACGATCTTGCTTCTTCTCCGTTTTAGGAGTTTAATTTTCTCAAATGTGTCAGCACACATTAAGTACAGGAATGGGCATATATCAAAGTTATTACATGCGTTGTGTAATAGAATGTTAGATATTGAAAATATGCTTCATTTTAAAAATTATTTCCATAGTTAACAACTAAAATTTCTTAAATATGTATTTTTGTTTCAGCATTTCTTTCCAAAACCTAGAGCGATTTTGAGGCAATTAAATAGATTGATTTCTCATTAGGCCACTGAAAGCAATGTTAATAAATGCTAGTGCAGTCCTCTAGGTTAGAGTGAGAAAAAAATTCATAAGCAGACTGAATTGGAATTCGATACAGTTATTGCAGTTTTGGTGAAACATGGTGTACATATTTCTCATTGGTATGTTAAAATAATGTAGCTGTAGATAAAGACTGACCCAAGAGTCGAAGGATGGTTATTTAGAAACTTAATATCTAAAAGACCAAGCTACGTTGGCATTTTTTAAAAATTGAAATCGTGTTTTTTTGGAGAAAATATTTAGATACGAATCACGTACTGATTACACGTGAATGTTTTTCGATCATACCTCATCTCACATCCATCAGCGCCATCTCACAAAATTTTGATGTAACAGTAGGTTGTCATCGTATGGCAACAAGACAAGTACCCCAAGAATTTAAGAGATGACGCAATATGATATTGACAATATGAGAACAGATAAAAAAAAGGCTCAAATAGTTATAATTTTTTTTATTTATTTATGTGTGTGTGTGTGTGTAAAATCGCGTTTCTGAGGAAAGACACCTATATAGATAAACTTAGAAAGCAAAACCTAATCTAATTATAAAATGTGACCCAAATCGCTAGAGCCGTTTCTTAGATACACCAAATAAATAAACTATTATATATACAAGAATTGCTCGTTTAAAGTTATAAGATAGAAAAATATCTACTCACATGCAATTTCATACGGATAGGGTGATTTGAACAAAATCTGCCTCGCCTTTCTTATTGGTAGATTACAAATGCTAAAAGGTTTAAAAGAACTCTAATACAATTCATCATGATAGCGAAAACATGAGTCGATTGTCAAAAAATATTTTGATTCAGATTTATTTTTGTTGACACTTGATACACATATTTTTATGGATATAGTAAAAATACTATTCAGGCAGAAAATGTCCAACCGAATATCTCAATTTAGGCGGTTTGAGGGGGTTAAAATATAAATATATAAAATAAATGAATTGAAACAAATGAAATTCGCATCACGTATTTGATGCCATTGAACTAAGAATATAGTGAAATTGAATCTATTTTAATTGCCTTTTTAAGATTATAAAAAATACTAAGTTAAGCAAATATTTATTTATTACGGTTGAACTAAAAGACAAATGAAATATATTTCATCGATTGATTTTGACTTCTCAATAGCAGAAATTATAAATGAAAATATTTTCAAGTTGTTAATATGTCATTATAACTGTTATATAACCCCTTACGTTTCAAACGAAAGTTAATCATCAAAAGTTATATTTATATTTCTTTTTTCCTAAAAGGTACTGAAAAGAAGAAAAAAAAATATTGTTCCAATTTGAAATTGCAGGAAAATAAATATTGGCACATTTACTAAATTTCCTGTTGTGATAGAAACTGAAATTAAAATTTCCCATTATTAGAAATGTCAATGAAACTTTAATTTCTTAGTTGATAAAAACTGAGAAAAGCACAAAGCCAAATACTGTTTTTTTTGCCCTAAGGAAGAATTTGGATGTATTGGCAATCACTTTTAAGTGGTAATCTTCTAGGTCTTTGGTCCTGAAATCCATATGGAGGAGAGAACAGTGCACGTGACAGTTCAGTTGCAGCCACCATTTAGTTGAGTGGTCACGTCAAGTCTGATTTAGTATCAATAGATACCTAAGATACAATTGAGCTCTAGAAAGTAATCGTTTTTCAAGATTGCCCATCTTTTGGTTTCTCCTTGATATTTTGCCCTTTTTGTGCTATATGTGTACAATTGTCAAGAAAAAAAAAAGCCATCTTTGAAATTTGCTATTTATTATCACATATTCACAAAACTGTCAATAGAAATGGCTCAAAAAAGCAGATTTGCTCAAATAAACACATTGATTAATAAGGGTAATTAGAGTAGTTCATTAATTAGTATTTCTAAATTTACCCCATAAAGTCTATCATTTTTTTCGAATCAATAATACAGCTGATTATTTTATTTTCAGTATTAACAACTAAAAACTTTTTAGTAAGCTTATGATAAAAACTTGGAAAGTTATAAAGCATTGAAAAACAGAACGTCAAATGTTAAATCATAAAATTTTTTAACGAATAGCACTGAAGTTACATTATATTTCACAATGATCTTTTTGTTAATTTAAAGAACAAAATTTTACTAAACTAACTGATGGAATAAATTTATTAATAACAAATAATAAAACATTTTAAGAATGCCTATGATGAAAAGGTGAATTATAATATCCTAAAATTTTGACATGGCAGCTAGCTGAGATACTAAAACATCAAAATTATAAAAATTATAAACATAATTGTAATAAACTTTTTTTAAAAAAATAAATTTAAAAAAACTACAGAATTCCCTTTGTCGTTTGGAGGAACGCAAGTTTTTGAAGCACTGCATATTACTTATAATTACTGGTATCGTTCTACTCGTCGTAATACGTTAGTTTTATTTATCATTATAAAGTCGTCATTTGATGACCTTAGATCAGACGACTGTAATAAAGTGGAAGTTCCTTTCTTATTAAAAATAAATATATTTAATATTTGATATAAAAGCTATAGAATATTCAGAAGAATTTCTATTTAGAAAAAATAATAATTATAACGCTAGATTACAATTTTTAATAAATAAATAATCTTTTATTACCTTTCTTTTTAAGAAATAATTACCAATAACTAGTTGTGCAAGTAATGCACATTTAATAAATTTAAGTAAAATTTAAACATTAATTTTATAGTTTAAATACTTCAGATGTTGTTTAACAAGAAGTTTATATAATTCAAATCCAAATAAACACTACCTTATTTAATAATAGTTACACATAGACAGTTACACATTTCTGTTTTGCATATTGAAAAGCCTTTTTATTGAGGAAATAAAAAGAAAGATAGTTTATATTTAGTTAAGAAATGTATAGGTTGCTATTACTTCTTTATCTGCTCTACAAACATGATTTTGCATTTTTTTAACTATGCAAATTAAGAGGGTATGATTCAAAGAATTAAAATCACTGGCACTAAGTTAAACAGTGTTAATTAATCATCAAACTAGTGAAATAAATAAAAATGTTCTCTTATTTTTTGTCGCAATTATAAGAATATATATAAGAGTGCCATGGCTTTATAGACGTCATTTTAAAAATTTTGCAATACAGAGGTGATGCCGATCAAATCCAATATTGAAAACCGGCTTTATGGTAATCTACCTCTCTTGTGATGCGTTTGTGGATGTTTTTTTTTTGCTTTCAAATGTATTCATTGTCATATTCTTTGTAACTATAATTCAATTGTCTATTCTAAATAAATCTCTCGTTTTACATTGCAAAAAAAATTATTCTTTATTTCTTTATTTTTTATAATAAACTCTTATGCAAATTCATTCACCAACATTTTTGAGTTAGCTTATTTCCAAGCATAATTAAATTGATAGAACGTTCAAAATTCCATTTAATTTTGAGTGTATTTTCACTTTTGCATCATTTTTTATTTATATTTTTAATAAACAAATATGTATTTTTTATTTAGTTTGTTAATAAAAAATCGCATTTAAAATTCGCTTTTTTCAGATTTTTGTAACATTTCAAATGTCTTTTTATATTAATTTAGTGGCCAAAATCTTAATTCCCATTGCGTCTATTTTATCTTATTTGTATATTCCAAAACTAAGCTCCTCAAATTGTTCAAATTTAATTCTAGTAACTTAATGCAATAGATATTTTCTGAAACTCACCAAGACGGAAGCACATTTATTTTATGCAAATGAAATGCTTTCGAATAATCTTATCGGCTTCACCACGCAAGAACGATTTCAGGGTTTAGACAATTAGTCATCGCTTAAACCTCTGTTAACTTTTCGCTGGGTCATGATTAATCTGCTCTTAACTTCCGACCCAAAGTTTCCACTGCAGAACTTTGCCGTCATCCCAAGTATGATGTTTTCCCTTTAACTGGTGATTTGCAGCTGTTGTTATAGCAATTAATTCCTAGTTATCTCTATAATACGCTCTTTCATATAAAAAATATTTCAGATCCGTTTCCTGAGTAGTAGTTTCTCTATTTATATTTCAACTTTTGAATAACTAAATATTATGTTTTGTGGTAGATGCTGTTATGAATCTGCATTATTGCTTATCAGTGGAATTATTCTCATATCTGAGTAAACAGTTAATAGACGCAGAATGGATGTCAGATCAACGATCTCTCAGCTATCTTTTGAGGTATTTAGTAAATTTCGAGGAAAAAAGTGAAGATTCTCCAAATTGCCCGAATTTTGGTGACTTTATTAAAAGCTAATGTTTGGGTTCCCTCTCTGCTTGCTTATTCTATAACAGAAGGTATTTCAGCGGTTACTATACAGTTAAAGTAGTATATGAGCGAATTTAGATGTGTGGATCTTTAGCGAGTTCTTTCCGAGTGCTTTATGCAGTTGCAATTATTTATTAACGATATCCCACTTGTTGATTTCTGCAAGTAATGCTTACGTACACACTTCAGCAAAGTTTTTATCTTGTATTTTTGTGCTTTCTTGTTGTGCAGAAATAAGAACCGCTGAACTTCGTAGAATGAAATAATGATGTCTACGAATTGCGTTTGACGAAGCCTGTGCATTTCCCGAACAGTAATAACATTTTGACAGATAGAATTCGATATCGTTAATTTTCTTCTTTCAAATAATTCCCTTGTAATTATATAGCATATGCTGTAATAAGGAGACTGAAAAAAATTCATTCTTGTATTCCCTTTTATTACAGAATTATAGTATCACTAGGTAAATAGGTGAAATATAGTAAATATGTTCTTATCCTTCAATGACTTGAAAATGATAATTTATTGTAATTTATCTTTTCAAATCATTGAAAAGATAATTAATGAAAGAGTCTGTATTGATGCTTAATATTTTAAATCAATGGGCAAATCATGATCTTATTCCCCATGTCTTGAATGTGGAAAAATAGCACCATCATATAAATTGTTCTTGTTTAGAAAAGCTTGCTAATATGATCTCACCCTTCTCCCAATTAACTGAAAGCGAAAAAAGACATTCCATATTTATTGTTCTTAATCGATGGTCGAAGAATTATAATATTTTCACCTCCCAAAGTCTTTAAAAAAGAAAATAAAACATTTTCATGATTATTGCTCTTAATGTAGTTGTTTTAAAACAGTAACTTTTTCGCTATTCTTGATGTAAATGTCAATGCTACTAGCGTTTTTACAAGCAACTGAACTTTTTGACTAAGTACACTTCTAAATATTCTTGAACAGTTTATTATTTAACAGTTATGTGCTTATACATATTTTTGTTTAAAATAATGGAAATTATTATTTCAGCATTCAAGAATGTAAAAAGAATCCTTTCATTCTGCAGTTATTTTGTGCTTGCAAGGATTGGATAAAAACAACCAAACGGTTTTCACTGCGGAAATGGAACTCTTGGGCAGACGAATCTAGAAAGCCCAATTGTTTCCGTCGATTGGTGATGAAGGCTTCCAAAAAGTTAATGAATTGACTTATGGTTGCGGTTCCATCGTAAACAAGACAAAGTGAAAAACAAATGTTCACTGAATGTTTTGCATTGCTTTATGGCTTTTTTTAGCTTCTCCTGAGTGTTTTTAAACACACAACTTGATTTCTCTGTAATCTGTGGAAAATTGCGATATTGCTTTTTATGAAGATTATTTTTTCATTTTTGATATCATTCTTTTCTTTTTTTTGATATCATTCTTTTTTTTATACAATTTTTCAGAAATCAGGAAAATAGGTATCGCTTTCTTTTGATTTACACGTATTTAAATTTAATGTCAGCGCAGTAAGATCACTGTAAAACTAAAATTTTCAAAAGAAAAGCTTTACTTAAGCTACAAATTTATTTTTTTCTTTTATTAAATTTTTTAAATATATTTTATGATTTACAGCAAATTTGGTAATATCGCTTTTAAGCCACTTTTCAAATCACTTACAGTGATTTGATAACTAGGAGAAATAATCTCTCTGAAACGTTGATATGGACATCTCATGAAGGATTTCATTTTATTTTCCGAATGCATAGTATTTTGGTCGCATTTTTATATTCATAGTCATGCCCATGAACGTTTTGTGCTTCTCAGTATTGTAAAGAAAATATAAGCAAAAATATATAAGCAACAATTAAAAATTTGGGACTTATTATTTTTCTTCAAATAGTTTAGATTTTATTACATAAGAATTAAAAGTAAGAAAGAAATTTCAAAAACCTAATGGGATTTTAAAATTGAAACATTCCATTGCTGTGGAACTTTTAGGTCAATTTTAATTAGAGAAAAGCACAATTCAGTGATTAATCATCAAATGTTCGTGGCTTCCTCGGAAAGTTTTTATTATTCATTGCATTTGATATTTTTTTCTTAATGAAAATGCTTTCTGAACATCAGACTTTTTCAAAGAATTGATAGAACTAGTTCCCGCTTATATTTCATTTATAAATAAGACTGTTTACCAGCTTTTTCAAAAGTAGAAAATTATGTTTTAAATAAAACATAATTTTAATTAACACAGAATATTAAAACATAAATAAAATAAACATAATAATTAAACATAATTAAATAATTAACATCGCTATTGACGAAAATGACTAAAAACACAAATGAAATTAAGAATTATGAATTATTTTAATTAAGAGAAATATTGATAAATTTTTGATATTACGAAATACCTTTCAGAGTTTTATGGCATATGTAATATGGAGTTTTAAGGCACTAGGAAAAAATTATTTAGGGCTGTGAAAATTTATGGAGACTAACTGAGTGATTTGCTTTGAAACAATATCTCAAGGACTCTGATAAATATAATTTTATTTCATAAAGTGCATCCCAATGATGACTAGTAGTTACAAAAGTGTCTATTAATTTGCGATATTTGGCGATTGAGTATCGGTTAATCTCTGGGATAAATTTAATACAAAAGTATCAGAAAATCGAGCAAAAAGGTACCATGCATTTTGGATGCCTTTCTACCCATTGATTGAAATCAAAATTTACCGAAGAACTATATCAACCCGATGACAAAATTACATGTCAGATTTCATATATTTATTGCAATTTTGAAACATTGAGTGTACACGCTTGTAAAAGTATAGGCGATCAACATCTACATGGATTTGGCTCCAATTTGTTATATATCTACAATTCAATTATTATATTTTGCTTTAAATTTCATCTGCCTAGATGTCTTTGTTTCGTAGTTATCATGCTAATTTATATTCAGACAAATGGATAGAAGAGATTTCTTTGAAGGAATACCGACCAAAATTTGATAGAAATCGACAAATTTAGTGTAATGAAAAATACCAACTTTCTTTAGTCTGGTTCAAAGCATTTTTAAGATATTATGTACACAGATAAACATAATTCCATAAATGTATTTTTTGGAGTCGTAAAGATCTGAAATGTGGAGATTCGTTAAGATGTCGACTTTTTTGACAGTAACACTTCTTTCGCTTTATATACTTCCTATACAAAAAGGTAAAAGGATTATTTAAAAGTAAAACTCTTTTCAGAAGTAAGATGCTTTTATACCTCCTTTCTATGTAAAATATCGAAAATTTAATAACGATGACACTCATTTAGAAAATTAAACTAATTTCAATCGCAATTCATCTTATGTTATGAAATTTACACAAAACTGGATGATTTAAATCTACGATTAAATATATCTTGATTGTTTTTTAATTGTTTTGCATTTGTTATAAATTGTACAATTGTATCAAGAACAGGTGGAAAAATTATTATTCTATTCACGCACAAAAAAATATGATATATTTTTAGTACATCTTGTTTGTACGGAATGCTTTATTGAGATTTCCTTAAAATTACTGCATAGGTTATGAAATATTAAAGACTATAATAAAAAGTAAATATATAGACTATTATAAATATGCTTAATTCGGATAAAAAATAGTTGAAAAATAGGAAAATTAGAATTTTTTGAACTAAAAAATAACTTTAAGAATTATAAAAAGGTAATTGATTACAGGAGAATTTATGTCTCTAAATAATTACAGGAAGCAATTTACACATAGTAGAAACACTATTTGCACACGATTTATAATGAAATCTTCTTGAATTTCTAGAAACATACGCATTAAATTTGCTATTTTTCTCATCTTTATAATTTTAAAGTATTACTATATCCTTTAAATGGATTTTGTTTCTGAATTTGATATATTTAAGATATATTTTAAAAATAATATTTGTGTGAATATAAATAAAATATTCTTAGGAATATAGCTTTTTCACATTTAATACAGGAATAAGAATAATAATTTATTTATAAAGTATGAAAAACCATGAAAATTACGCAAGATTACTTTTAAGGAATAATATACAATTTCAAACGATTTATTTTTGAATGAGTTCAATTGGGATTTGATCCGTTGACCGCTAGGGAATAAGAACTTCGCTTATGATTATAAATAGAAAAGAAAAAAGCCAAATCGCCAAAATAAGTAAATTCTGCAGTGTCTTGAATCGAAGCAAAATGCATTCGCATAAAATACTGTAACTTAAGTTGTATTTCGTAAAATAAAAAAGAAATAAAAATCTATTATTTCAAATAATCTTTGTTATGAATTCATTTCAATTTCTACGTAAATGAATTATTGCTACGGTATTGAAATCCTTCACTTAATAGTATACTTCTCAGCTTTGTCTTAACAACACATACCTTTGTATATCAATGGTAATTGTTGCCAATCATAGCGAAAGACGCTTCAGCTAATGTAACTATCTTTTCTTAAGGTAATTCGGAATCACTAGTGAGTTGTTTCAATTAGTCCCGAGCCTGAGGGACTTTAACAGAAATTCGGAGAAGCTTTCGGTAGATAAATAAATTACATGCCAACTAAGAAAACGGACTGGTCTTGAAAAGTTCTCGGAAACCCATATGGAAAGGACTTGGAAAGTAATTGCATTGCGTTTAGGAAATGTAAGTTCCCCTTTCTAAGGAAAATAGCATAAATATTTATTAAGTATCGGAACGAAAATGATCTTTTGGCAAAGATGATGTCGTTTAGATCTAAAGTAAATACTTGTTTCGGAAGACGTGAATGGTATATCGAATAATAAAATTTATTTCCTAGCTAGAAGATATGACCGTCTTGACAGTGGTTAACTTGTTAACATTATTGATTTCACATATTAGCTAACGATTGTCACATAGTAAGTATGAATGTCATAGATTAGCTAACAAAGGTCGAAGTAGAAAATTTCTTACGGAATGACTTGTCAAAGATTATCTAAGGATTTCTGTAATAGAAATTGTCATACACATGGGCAAAAGAAAAAGGAAAAAAAGATTTAAAAAAATAAAATAAACATCTTTTTCTGATATACGTAATAACATTAAAAGTTTTATTTTTTTGCAGTGGGATTTTTTTCTATTCATATTGGCTATGAGCTCTCAAAATAAAACTGAAAATCGTATAAGCAGATGTCAGCTCATTAACCTTTGCAGCATTCAATTATAAAAAATAAAAAGAAAATGTAAGTTTAAATGTGAAGTTTTCGGTTCTATTATAACTACAGTATTTTCAAGAACATTCAGATTTTAAAAAAAATGAATCACTGAAAATTGAATCTCTAAAATAAAACTAAATCAAATAATAAGCTTCTAACAGAAAAAAAAAGAAAAAAAAAAAAAAAACATCACCAAATGAAAAAAAAAAAAAAAAAAAAAAAAAAAAAAAAACACAAAAAACAAAAAAAAAAAAAAAAAACGAATAGGAAAAACGAAAGAATCACATGCCCATTCATAAAAACTTTTCCGCTTTGTTTATTTAAGAAACAAATACAAAATACATGATATTAAAAAAATATGGAAAAATGATTACATAAAAAAATTAATTGATCTCAAAAATAATAAAATTTGATTCCAAAAACCCTGAAATCCGCATGTTCTTGGAAATGCAATGTCAAGCACAAATAGAAACAATGCTGAGAAACATAAAAACAGACCACAACTCATTAACCTTTGCTATAATCCATTAAAAATTGTAAATTTAAATATGAATGTTTCTGTCTCCAAGCCACAAAATTTTCAAAAGCAACCAAATTAAAATTAAAAGGAAAATTGAATAACTAAAGTAAAATTGAAACCAATGATAAGCTTCTAACAGAAAAACTAATGCATCTCCGAATACAAAATTTTAAAAAAATTGCTGAATGGAAGAAAAAGATAATATAATTACAATAGAGAATAATTTGCGCATAATAAATACTTCCGGCTTTGCTTACATTTACACAGATACTAAAAGCAGATCGAAAGAGATTCTACATAATGAGATTTTAACAATAACTATATAGATATATTTTGTTCCTAATATTACTTGCATAATTATTGCTTTTAAAATTAATGAAATGCAGAAAAGAACATGTTACGATTAAATATTATTAAAATATAAAAAATAAAATACAATTTTAGTGCCTTTTTAAAAAATCATAAATATTTTCCACTGATGAAATTAATTTGCCTTATAACGAAAATATTGAAATACTTCATTTTTCTTATCACTAGATTGAACGGCTTAATTCTCATCCTGTTATTCCAAGAGTTTCTTGGCAAAAGCAATTCTGCTATGTTTTTCAAAATTGGCTCCAAGAATGTGTTGTCTGCGTCATAGCACAAAGTGCCGAGCGAGTCATGGCGCCAGTTCTTAATCATAAATTTGAAAGTCCGTGCCCTTTATATGACTGATAACTGGAATAGAAGAACGAATAGAATGCTAACCGAAACCACCGGAAATGAGTGTGAGATAGATATATTCTCTTTTCTGTAACAGAGTGACATAATTCTATATTCTATTGCATTTTAAACATACATTAAATAAAAAAAAACTAGTGCACTTTATTCTTTACTCCTTATTAAGGAGTAGGCATATTTATCAATATGCTAACAATGTAAATTGGGAGGCAAAATAATTTTACACGGCGTCAAATATCCTGGAGCCAAGTTCATTTTTATTTTCTGGAAGATTTTTATTTAGTAACAATTATTTTTTGTTTTCAAATGGGTGAAATGGTATTAAAATGTACCACGGGAAATGTTAATTTGTGTTTAATAATAGATACTTTTGCCGAATTCCACTCATTTGATTCATTAACAAACGGTTTGATTTTATTTTATTCAGGCTTTTAGACGATATTATAAATAACAGTTTATTCAAAAAGACATTATTATAGAAGAAATTCAAATAATTGCAATATATTCGATTAAAATTATTTAAGAATTATTTTCTTAATTTAACTGTAAACATTTTCTAATCATAATTCGTTTTAATTATTTTTGTTTAAGAATTTATTATTGAAATAAAAAATAATTGTAATCATGTATTTTCAATCAGATATTTCTATACTTATAAAAGCATTTAAAATTTTTAAAACATTTACTTTTACTAGCAAGTTAGTAGTAGTTTCCCCTAATCCTTTTCATTAAATTATTTATGTTTCTGTCCCGCATAAAATTATGGATGTAGTGTAAGTCTGTGAATACCTTGCATGATATAAATAAGAAAATTAGTCCTGAAATATAGATCTTCCAGCTTGAATCGAGCATTTTTACTGAACGTGGCGTGATAAAATGCATTTTCGACTTCTACAAGCAGTAGTTGTAGTCAAAAGATAATATATCAAATTTAATTTTTAAGTCACTGCGTTGTAAATTATTGTGTTTAAATACATGCAAAAATATAGACCGACAGACGATCAAAATGGATAGATGTGATTCAAAATATGATAAGGATTTATATTTTAGATGTTGAATCTGTCTGAATTTTTTCTAGCGTTTGTAGTTAATGAGTTCACTTGTTCTCGCACACCAGACTTTCTATGATTGGATGTTGTTCAAAGTTTTATATAATCTACAGAAATGGTCGTAAATCAATTTAATAATTTCATTAGTATAGCTCAAATAATTGTTTTTGTGGTATCGTGTTCGAAACTAAACAGATAGGCATAATGATAAAAATGTGTTTTTCAAACTCAGTGAAGTTTAAAACTCGGATATTCCACAAAATTTCGAGTTTGAACTTTTTCATGATTACAATAGTTCATGTGTATTCTTATACGAGATAAGTAAAAATGCAAAATAAAATATTTTTCCACATAAAATTATTATTATGCAATAAAATTTAATACTTTAACAGAAGTATAAAGCAGATATGAGACATAAACATTCATCTAGAAATTCTACTTTCTAAGCATTTTATTTTTGCATAATTTGATTTTTAGTTTCAGAATGTCTTCCTAAATTGCTTCATTTTTGCAACACAAAGTGAAGTTTTAAACATTAAGAATAGTATTTAAGAAACATTAAGAATAGTATTTAAACATTAAGAATAGTATCTCCCATATTAGATTTCCTAACAATTGTTTGGTTAGCCTCATATAAATAATGCCATAAATCTTAACAAGCAATTTCCATCAAAAATAAACAATTTTCTGCATCATCAAATGAAAGGAAGTTTGTTTAATGATTTTACTGTGAAAATTCAAATTCTCATTTCAAAAGAGTTTGCTAAATAAAATTTTTATTTGATAAAAATAAATGCGAAATAATGTTTGAAATTTCTAGAAAAATTCTTAAATTGATGAGAGAAACTGGATTCTAGATTCCATTTGTTTCAATGAGGGAAATGATCGATTGAAATTTAATGCTTTTGCTTAATTAGTGTATAGTTTAGTTATAAAAATATAGATTCAAAGTCCTTTTGAATTTTAAAGCAGTATTGATCTTTGATTATTCATTACGGAAGAAAACATCCCTCTCTTCTTTCCAGCAAAATTGGAAACAGATCTTAAATTCTTAATCTTTCTGTAGTATAAATATTTATTGCATGCCGGGTAAGCTGATATATTATAAGTATGATAATAATGTTATTCATAGTATAGAACATTCATAATGAAGACTTCCTATGACTTTAATTAATTTCAAATATTTTATGAATTAGATGATGCACGCAAATTTTGAAGGAAAAAATTAATATTAATCAATGAAAGAAGTAAATGGATTTTATGAAACGTCGTTGATAATATGTCATTTCATATCACAAAAACATTTGCTTCCGATTATCAGCATCAATATATGATCATATATTGATGCTGATTGTGCTATTTATATTATAATACAATTCAGTAATATATTTTTCTCAACATACATTATTTTAGTTCTTTCTATATTGATAAAAAGGCAATTTACACTTCCATCAGAAAAAAACCTCTTTTGTTTATATGGGTAGCTAAATAAACAAGGGTATTTAAAATTTTCATTCAGAAGCTTTTATAAACATACTTTCTTATGGCAGATTATATTACATCGGAATAGTCAGTGATTCGTTGAACCGAATGGTGAGAAATGTTGCTTGAGCTAATTATCGAAGGGTATATCTCGTAATTTGGTTTTAATTGAATTTAATTGGTCTATTTAGCAGTGTTTTTTTTAAATTTTGAATATGTATTAAGTTTGTTATTCATGCCCAATGCCATTTTATTTCACAAATAGAAATTACAATAGCAATATAAAATAAAACAAATTAATTGTCTATACGTTCTGCAAATTGCAACAAAATCTCGAAACAAATTGAAGCATGTTACAATATGCGAGATTTATATTTATATGTGTTTTATTTAAATAATTAGATTTTTTGCTTTAAATATATTTATTCTTATTGTTGTTATTTTGCAAAAAGCTTCTTGTAATCTGTGATATATTCGAAACAAACTTGCACAGATGAATAGGTTTGGAAAATATTACTGGTACTAAAATTGTTGTTGATTTTTTATGTATATCTATACTTATAATAAAGATTAATGTGTATGTGTGTGTGTTGGCGCTCTACAGGCCAGACCACTCAACCTACAGCTACCAAATTTGGCACGTCTATACCTTGGAGGCCGGAAATGTGCACTTGGGGGTTATTGTTTCATATTTTTAATGAGAATTTTATTTATTTAAAAATTAAGCGAAATTTTGGCGTGTTTCTGCTATAACTTCCGAAAATATTACCGCACAAAAAAGATTTTTACATGAGGTTAAAGATCCAAAATGTATCTTTTAAATGATACTAATGTTTTAATCTTAAAATTAAATTTCTATTTTTAATGAATTTTTAAATAAATATGTTAACTATATTTTTAAAAAAAAATTTCGTACAAAATAAAAATAAAATTTAAGATGCACGAGCACGTTTCGAATTCATGGGAAAAAATTAGCTTTTTTTAAAGAGTTGCCATCACATTGATTAAAGCTCTAACTAAAAATAAATTAAATCTTTTTGGAAATAAAATCTGCAAAAATATAATTTTCGGCACGTGTCTGTAGGAAAGGAAACAAATAAGAAATATTATTTTTTCTAAAAAATAAATTCAAGAAAAATTATTTTATGATCTTTCACACTCTCTATATTATTAATCCAATGAATCAGTTTTATTTTAAGGCAAGTTTTGTTTAATATGAACAGGATATCCATTCAAATCAGGGCCACACAGCTAATTTGTAAACATTTAGTAAGACACAGATCTGCTAAAATGGTCTAAATGGAAAATGATTATATTTTATGTAAATTGATTCAATAAATGCTCTAATAAATAACGAATTTTTCATTTTACATAAAGCTTCTGCTGTGGAAATCACGAATAACAAAATGTTCTTGAAACACTAATATTTTAAATAAAAAGAGTTAATTTCCAATCAACTAAATCAATCAGTTAAACTGACTGATTTATGAAAATTTGAATATCACTATTCAATAAATAAAGGATAATTTTAGATTTTCCATCGATCGTTTCAAAGAAAATACGCCAATCAGCGCGCAGGTTTCTCAAGATTAATTCGCCTAAGATTATAAAAATGTTGAGTTTTTCTAAATTTTTAACATTCAAAACTTCATAAATAAAACTTAGTTGATCGTGAAAAATAGAAACATTCATTCATTTATTTAAAATTTGGTGTGTCCAGAATATTTCTCAGAATATGATACCTTACTGCATTAAATTTAGACTTCATAATTTTTGAAATATATTTATAGGCAAGAACAAAATATTATTATTGATTTCATTTCAATCCTTTTGAAAGCAAAACTAAAAACTGAATTTTATGCTGAATTTGTGAAACTTTTGTTGAATTATTGTTTGAGATATTACATAAATTATGAAAAATATTTTGTAGTTCACATAAGACTTAAATACCGAGCGATTCTGTTTGCAATACTCATATTCAGTAATAATAATAATAAATAAATAACAATAAAGATGATAAATAAAATAAAACGCTTGGTTTTATTAAAAAATATCTTAATATTAATTGCAATTTCATCATTTCCACTTTAAATTAAAGTTGAAGTTTTACCGGAAATGGCAACAAATTAGCAAAATATATATAGTAAATTGAACGAAACGATCTAAGCAACAGTATAAGTTTGGTATGACTATCAAAATTGGAAGATTAAAAATGTTTTGTTTGAGAATCTATTAAGAGACCAGTTACTTAAAATATCTAATTGAAAATTGTAGCGAGCGGTAATACTGGCGAACCGGCTGGTCGCCAAAGGCGACTAGTTATGAATAAATAAAATTTTTATAAAATATTTATAATCAAGACTGTAATAAAATATAAATAAATAATAAATAATATAATAAAATATCTATAATCAAGAAATGTCAAATACTTTTAAAAATAAACTTTCCAGGAATTGTTACTATAAGCTCTAACCACCTTACTTGATCATTCTTTTTAGTCAAGGCACGATCGCTTTCGAAAGAATTTTTAATATTTTAACAGGAGTGAAAAAGATAAGATTAAAAGAGAAATGCACGCAGCACACGTCGGGAAATTTCATCCCAGAGTTTCTTTATTAATGTGGTTTCCAAAATAACACAGGTTATATTCTCGGAATGGCTCAGTTAGCTTAAAACAAAGTGACATTTTAAACATTAAGAACAGTATTTACGAGACTTGTATTACCTATTTAAGATGTTCATGGCTCTGTTTCATTTGTTCTACAACCACATTCCCATTCTAAATTAACTTGGAGCAGTTATTTCGATTCATTTCAAAGTCTTAAATCGCAGAACAGAAATAAATTTTAGCAATTTCCATCAAAAACGAATTTTCTCTGTTTTAACTATTTCTTTAGAAATATTTTTTTTTCTTCTAAATGTAAAATTTCCTTGTGATAAGGAAAATGTATTTGTAAAATAATCTGTAATTTAAAAAAAAAGAGTTTATTTCGTTGAAATAGGGTAAAGAGAAATTTGAGGAATGTTTCGATTTGTTTCAGAGCGAGAAATGGTCAATTAAGATTTCCAAGTTTATGCTCTTGCTTAAATTAGGTCGCGGCTGGATCGTAAAAACAGTAACATTCTAGTAACTTAAAATTTCGCAAAGAAATTGATTGGAATCACTGTTTTTTCATTGCTCAATACATTTGACGATGTTAGAGGATGAGGAAACAACTGTTAGTTTTCTAGAGAGAAGAAAAAAAAAAGAGGGATTTAATTTCCCCTTATTTTTCGTTTTTTATTCAATTAGGGTGGACCGAGTCATTAAATTGATGCATAAATTTTGAAAAGTAATTTTTATTTAATGCCATTTATATATGTATAATGATATTTATATCTTTAATGATACAACTTTAAAAATAATATAATTTCTTAAATTATTAAAATTATCGGAATTGCTTAAAAAATTTCTCTTATATAATCTGACAGTTTGGGTTACCACCTACAACTGATTCATTGCAATGAAATGGATTTTTCTTGATAATAGTGTGATATTATAAATAGCTAATCATCATTTTTTTAAAATCAATTTTGAAAGAAAATTTATGCTATTCCTATATTTTTGCAAATAAAGAGCATACATTTTATAATTTAGAGTATTTGTATAAAATTTAAAATTACCAAAGCTTATGCAAATTTCGGAAAAATTTAATTGTGGTGAAACATGCTTATACTTTAAATCAGTAAACATGAATGAAAATTTCATTGGCTGAATTGCCTCTTCCTTCTCTTGAAAATTAAGTCTAATTTTTGTTATTGTTGTTTGGTTGTTAAAGTTATACCCATATAAAAGTACATACACAAAACAGCAAAGATATATTATTGATGCAAATGCTTTCGCATTTTGCAATAACTTTGTTTATAAAATATTAGGGGTCAAAATATAATCATTTTGAGAAGTTGTTTCTCCTTCTCAATAAACAGATGCAATTATTTTTAACTATAATATGAAATAATCAATATGCATTTATCAATCAGAATTTAAGATTGAATCCAATATTCTATACATATAATTAATTCATGTGCTATATCGAGTACTCAAAATAACCTTATTACAATTTTCTTTTATTTGACTTTATTTAGTCCAAGTCACATAAAAGACTTTTATGCTTATGAATTTTATTTCTCTTTCCATAATTTTATAAACAGATTTATTTTGTAAGCTAATGTGACTTCGTGCGGGAGGGACATTTTGAAGGAAATAAGAAATGCTTATATGCTGAATTTTTGCATAAAATAAAATGAAATAGAACTTATAAGACAAAAATATACGTCAAAAACCAAGGACCTTAAAAAAAATTGTAAGAAATAAGATTTTGTTTTCGGCAGAAAGAGGTATAAAACATAAACATTCAAGTTTATCAAATAATTTGTCAAAATCTCGAACTTATAAATCTTGCCCAAATAACTGAAAAAATGTATTATAGTTTCTTAACTGAAAAGTAATGTGTATTTCTATCCAATCTTTAAATACTGGAATTAGGCTGATGAATGAAATGAAAATTTTCAGTTTTTTTTTCTCATTGTGAAACCTTAATTTTTTTTAATTCTTTCTAAACAGGCAGATTACTTTCCTGTAGTTCAGAAATCGCATAATTCGTCGAGATATTATTAAATAAAACTTGAAGAAAGCATATAAATTAACTTATCATTTATTGGATTTTTGAAGTATTTTACCAAAGCAAAAAAAATTGAGATAATGGTATTTAAATATGTAAAATAGCAATGAAAGAATTGCGCATATATAAAAATAAATAATTTCGAAAAAGTTATATTAAGGGCACAGTTTAAATGATTTTATAAAAAAACTGTTCAAAATTTTTAAAAAAAATATTAAATAAAAAGTTTTTGATTTGTTTTCCAAAAATCGACTTTTTAATGCTAATCTCCCATCTTAAAATACCACTTTGTGATGCATCGCTCAACTCTTCCCGAGTTATTAATTAAAATATTTACTGACTGTATTTACTTTTCTGATACATTTCTTCCTTATTTTCAGTTTCCAGTTAGAAAAATTACGGAATATAACATCAGATAATTGAAATTCGAAGTTATGTATCATGAGTAAGACCAGAATTATCCACTGTAATCCATTTCATTCCATATTAGTGAACTCTGTAATATTAGGGTACTTCCGAAATCAAATGATATATTGCTACTAAGTATAGACGTGATTATGAAATTAAACCCTAGTATACAAAGAGAGGGAGAGGGGATGATGAAATGTGAATATTTCCAATCGTATTATTTGCCTGGAGACTACAGGATGCGGTTGATCGGTACCAGATGCCAGGCTGACCAATTTGTTTATACCCTTGGAATGCATGTTCGGAATTCGTATTACTGGGCAAATGTAATCCCTTCTACATATGTCGGAATGAAGATAATATCTTATTGTACTGTGTTGCACATATGAGAAGAGTTATGAGATCCGAGTATGTCGCATAGCATATTATTTATTGGCTTAGCAACATGCAGTATAGGGAACGCCACTTTCGATGAAATGCCATTTATTTTGATCAAAAGGCATAAATTACAATAAAATGTGAAATTCTAGTTATGTTTAACTTTAGGTCTATGTTCCCTTGTTTCAATAATTGGTTTATATATTTTGTAGTGGTGTTTGTTCTGTTATTTGAAGTTCTCGAATTATTTTGTTCATGAAATGTGATGAAAGGCAATTTTATTTAGGGACTTCAAATAAATTAAATTTTTAGATGATGTTTCACATTTCTAAATAACAGTAGTTTTGCCTTGAAATTCTTTTTCTAATATGTTTACTTTTGTAATGGTAATAAATTACTTTAAACAACAGCTAAATTGCATTTAATCAAATTTGGTTTAATATTGTGAAAAATAAGAACTATATTTGCATTTGTATATAAAAGTGTTTTTAAAAAATTATTTAATCTCTCAAGAAAATTATCGAACTGTTATTTTAGCTTTATATTTCTTATTATCTTGTGAGAACATGATGTTGTTTTAGTTAGAAGGTTTTGAAGCTCTAAATCGCGTAGGCAATGAATAAAGCATAAATGGCAATTTTCATCATCATCTTTTAATCGCATATATATTTTTTTACCTGCTTTTACCACTATTGCGTTATTATTATGTATTCTTCTTTGAAAGCAGATACGTTTTTAAAAGGTTCACCTGCTTTTACCAGTATTACTTTATTATTACGTATGCTGTTTTGACAGCAAATGCATTTTCAAAATGTTGAATTAAACAGTTTTGATAAAAAAAATATATCCCCAATACGGAAATATCACTTTATTCAATCTTAAGTGGGGAAAATTGAAGGATTTGATTCCTGTTCTAAGATTAATCCATTATGAAACTGTTTTATGATCGCAAAACTTAGAAAATAGCAGTTTGTGTTTACAAAAATATTATTTTCATAAAAATTCTATGTAAATTAATATATTAAAAAATTTATTGATAAATAGTTTATCATTTGGAAATCGCATTGCGATTTAAACGCTCGTTACTCAACTTCCAAACATGACATTCCTTTTTGTGAGAATATGATGAGGGGGTTTTGAAGCTCGAAGTCGCGTAGGCATTGAATAAAGTACAAATGGCAATTTGAATTTTGAATTTTTTTCTTGACTGGCAAAAAAGTTTAGGAGCTCTTTTTGGAGCATTCGTAAACCGGTTTAAACTGGTTAATGACTTAAATTAATTAAGAGAAATAATGACTTAAAAATAATAATGTTCGCACATGATAACTTGAACTTTGAGATAGCAGATTTAATTTTTATTATTTTTTATTTTCTTTATTTTTTTAAAGACAGTTAATGTTTCGGAATTGCAGTTTCTATTAAGTAAATGTTTTTTGCATTTCTATACTTTTTTTTTTATAATTGTCAGTTTCAAGAAGAAAAATAAGAAATATAATATAAAATAGTAATTGTAAAGTGATAAAAGCAAACCATTAATTGAAGTAAAATAACGAAATTTGATGCAATATAAAATTTTAATAGGCTTTACAACGAATAAATTTCTCATTTCTGAGGGATATTGATTGCATTTTATAGTTTCAAATAAGATAAAATTTGAACTTCAGATGATATTCTTAACTTTTACTAAATAAAAAGTTTTAATACAATACTTTACCAATAGATGTCGATGTAATATAAATGGCATTTATTTGCTTATACTGAAAATACAAAACATCATTTAATGAAACATGCATGCTTATTAACATTATTCTTTGGAGGAAAAAAGGTGGGCTCTGCACGAGCATTAATTATTTCTTCGCACATTATGACTACGTTGCAAGAAAAGAACTACTAGTAAAATTCTTCTACCAGAACCAACAGAACTCTTTTGCATCTGTAAATGAAATCCGTGATATGAATGTGCGCTTGCAAGATGATAAATTTGAAACAACTGGGCAACTTCACATTCTTCCAGGTAACGGACGAAAGCAAATTCTATCTTAGAGTGGATAAAATGTAGCTACCGCAGACGCTGAAGCCAGCAGTCAGTCATCACATATTAGATATGCCATATTCCACTGTACGGAAACTCTTACGGTGGATTTTGCACTTTTATCCCTACAAAATCAAATCTGTCCATCTATTGAAGGTGTAAAATTCAGATGTTCGTAAAACTTTTGTACTTTATTTCATTATTAGAATGCTGGTTGACTTTATTGGACAAACAAAGTTCTGTCTCAATCGGAAAGTCGAATTTGGGTAGCAGAAGACCCTCAAGCTGTCCAGGAACAACTTTTATATCCTGAAAAAGTGAAGGTATCGGGTAGTAATTTTTTAAAAAGGTAACTGCAAATGGAGTTCAAACCTGTTCAGTAATAGATGAATGATACCGTGATATGCTGAGGAATTTTGTAATCCCAGCTCAACAGCGCAGATACCTTCAGGACATCATTTTCATGAAGGTTTGCCACATCCCCACATTTAACGTTGTGTAAAGAAATTACTAAGATAAAATTTCACAGATTCATAAATGCTCGTTTTCGTTGAATATCATCTCTTCAGACAAAACAATAATCTGAAGGGCAATATCTACAGTCAAAAGCCAGCACCTGTTTCTGATCTGAAAGGCAGCTTCTGATGCCATGTACTTCGATATTCCGGCAGATTTACACTGGTCAGCTATGGAAAAATATGATGCTGCGAAAAGAACACAATGTTGGATATGCAATGATATGCTTTATTTAAGATTCGATGTTATTTGAAACCAACCATTGTCTACATATCTGTGTATAAATTGTGGCTATGAAATTGAAGGTTGCTTTGTATATATTAAAAATCAATAATTATATTATCATATAAGGGCATGAACTATGTTCTTGTTAAATTTGAATTAAAATGTCTTATGATTTAATCTCAAAAGCGGGCAAAATTCATTTGGAAAAGAATTTGTTATATAAAGTTTGAAGCAAAATCTTAGACTTTTCTCCATATTTTATTGAGTTGTTCGGAAATTAATTTCGTTTTTTTTTGTGTGTGTGTAAATGAAAGACAGTTTTCGTATAATAAACAAATACTTTATTAAATTATATATTAGCTGTTCTGGTCCAACACCTTTTGCCATCTTTCTGGTAGTAGCATCATTCCATGCTCATAAAATTTTTGGTCTTTGCTGCCAAAAAACGGATCGAGGTGGTATTTGACCTCCTCATTTGAGGTGAAGGTTTTACCTTTTAAAATTTGAGCGAACCAGTTCTGGCACTGGCGCACTGTCAACACACCTTCTCCATACACATCGGTCCATTTCTTTCTGGCTTGAACAGCATTTTTACCCTTTCTGTAGTAAAACAGTAAGATATGTCGAAAATGCTGCTTATCGCTCTCCATATTTAAAAGGGCACCTACCAAAAACTACTGCTTAGAATTAATATAAAATTATATAAAAAATTATACGCATATAAAAATTATACGGCTTAAATGTGAAGTTGGGTGCAAAAAAATACAATTAAATAATCTGTCGGGAAAAAACGAAATTACTTTCCGAACAACCCAATAGCTCAACGGATATTTTTTTTTTTTTTTTTTTTTTTGTAAAAGAACATTTATCATTTTCAGCCGAATTGTCTGAATTGTCTTAATTGTTCTGCAAAAAAAATGCATAAACTGTAAAGAACATTAGATTGAATCAATTTATTTATTTATTTTTAAATAAAGAATTAATAATTTCCCTCTTCAATTTATATGTACTGAATTCAATGTTTATATTTTCTCCAGTGACATTCTTTTTCACAGAGCAAGAGATTTGAATAGTTAAAACTGAATTTTGTGAAAACCTATGTTTGAATATTGTTAAAGTCATAAAAACATTTTCTGAAAAAAAAATTTCTTTGTGGTGGTATGTAGATTATTATGATCTGTGCAGGAAGCAACAGGACGAATGTTGTTGGAAACATTTCTTTAATAATCACATTCACACACTTAAAACAAACACAAAGACAAGACATTCACGCGCGCGCTTCACAGTTCAGCATCACATCTTCCTCTCATTACAATCGCAATGCACTACCGGATTACATATGGCATGGCTTAATCAGGTATCGCCATCTAGTATCCAAAAGAGAAGTTAAGTGTAATGCAACTGCTACATCTTTATATTCTCTATTGATTAGATGCTCAGCATGTTTGTAGAAATTAGTTTTAAAGAAATTGAAAAATAAACTGAAGCCCTAATTTTACTCATGAATAAATTACAACCCAATATATTCCATATAATTTTCGTAATTGTTTTCGTTAACACCCGGCATACCTTTTCTGCTTTCTGAAACTCTTTTTTTTTTTATTTACCTGGATTTTAAAAGAAAGTGATTATTAAATACTTTATGTTAAAAGAACATTTTCATTAAATTCTAAAATAATCGGCTGGTACTATTGAAATTTATTATTAATTCTTATTATGACATTTATGAAAAAAAAAACATTTTGCAAAACATTAATTATTTTTGCATAAAACTTTAAACGAAAACACAATATTTACCATAAATCATTGGAAACTTTTTCACATATGTTTAATGACAAAACAAAGCAATAAATGATGACATCTTTTATAAGAAAAAAAAATCAATCCAAATCGTGGGAAAAACGGTAGCCGTTCAAAGAAACTGAAATAATATATTTCAGAAGTGTCATTTGCCAAAGAGAGCGGTAAACGCATTTTCACCGTCGTCTGATAAATTGACAAAGATTATCGAATTTCACAACTTTGGACAGCGACATTTATCTTTTATCACGGTAGTCCTGCAGCTATTCTTATGTCTGTCAGACAACTCCGAATGATTTAGTGCTAGTATTTGTGAATTTCTAATAAGAAAAGAAAACTGACAAAAAGATGTCATAAATTAATCGAACAGATATTTTTATTTTTATAATTTTCATTAATTAAAATATTTAAAAATGCTTCTTATGTCCTGTTTTAAATATAAATTAATGAAAAAATTTGTTAAAAACAAGTTGTTTTATTTCAGGTGATAAAACATTATATAAATAGAAAGACAATTTGGTGATGGTGGTGGGAACTCTTTTAGGTTATAAAGAAACGAATGGCTCAAAAAATATAAGAAGTTAAGGATTTTCTGGGAAAAAATGAGGAATTTTAAGTTTCTTTTAATTTAATTGCTACATGTTTAAAAAGAAGAAATGTTTCGGTCTGTTTTTTTATTCCTGAAATGCTACTGAAATGCTTTATTACTGAAATTTTGAAATACTGTTTTCTGTTTTGTCAATGACATTCGACTGTTTTATTTTATCCGAAGTTCAATTATCCTTCAATCATAACTATAATTAAATTTTGGTTGTTTGCACGTGGTGCCACCTATTAGTGAACTGAGAAAATTAGTTCTAATATTTCAATAAGAAATTGTATATTCACCGCTAAAACAAGAAAATGATAATTGAAATAACAATAGGGCGAAATATATTGAAGTATATTTTCATAAGCTGCTTCTATAAAAGATAATTATAATAAATGTTTCGGATAAATTATATTAACGGGTAATTTAATTCTAGCATTCATTTCATTCCTACAACATTTATAATTTATTATAATTATGTATCACAACGAAAATTAATTATTATTAGACGATGGTTTTATTTAATATAAGTACTTTTCTAATTCTAAATGTTGAAAATTATAAAAATTTCGATGTGCATATCAATATAATTTGCCATACTTACGTTCATTTGTTTTCCTATGCAATAATCTAAAGATGATTATTTGAATTATAATGTATATACATTTACATTAATTTGATATCACATAATAGTATTAAATTATAGAAATATTTTAAGAATAATTTTAATACAAATTATTTATTTTTCTGAAAGAAATATTGTATTTTTAATATTTATTATTAAGGAAAAATATTGTAGTTTTTTTTTCTTTTTGAAACAACAAAATGTTTATGAGAGGAAATTAATTAACATATTTCTATAGTAACAGAATAATTAATCTTTAAAATGTGTATACTTGTAAAATTTTATTTTCCTCAATTAAGTTTATTGTAAGATAACAAACACTTACTTGTTATATTACAGTAAATATAATTGCGATGCAAATTTATCATATCTAATATATTTCAGTTCTTTATTTTGAGTTAGATAGTTAATAAACTAAATGAAGTAAACGCTATTTTTCACTCCAAATTTATTTCTGTTTAATATTAGCATTTTCGATCGTCAGTAATCTTAAAATTTTACGAAATGTTTTTTGAAATTTTTTTACTTGTTGAACCATTAATATCCTGATGAATGTTTTTAGAACATATTTGTCAAAGAACGAAGATGTGTATGAAAGTGTGTATTGTACTTTGGAAGGTAAAAATTAGTTCTCAGAGGTTTTTTTCTTAATTTTATTTGAATAATATTTAATTAAAAGTTAAGCCAAATTTTGCCGTTTTTCCCATTATTGCTTTCGATAATATTTTAGCACTAAAAAAAGAATTTTCCTTCATGTTCAAATTCAAAATAATAATAATAATAATAATTTTTGGCTGTATTAGTTTTTTCTAAGTTGAATTTTTGAAAATATGTAAGCATATTTTAAAACTATGTATTTTAATAGTGAAGTGAAACTCAAATCACTTTTTGTTCTTGCTACTAATATTATGATCTAGCCTTTTTTTACTTATTTGATGATCAATATATGAAGATTCGGATTATTTTTTCGATGTTGAGTAGATTTCAATATAAGATATATTTTAATTTGTATTTTTTATTTTGAATTAAGGTTTAACTTTAAAATTAAGTGGCGATTAAAATTTCTCAGTGTGAATCTAATTTTAAACTATATTTTTCTTTCCTGAGGTGTAATTAAATGTATAAAATTATTTTAAAAATGCAGAAATGCATAATTTAATTAACAGAACGATATATTTCTTCTATATTAGCACGTTTTACATGTTTAAACGCATTCTTATCGAACCATTAATTTCGATATTAGTGCACAAAGGTTGCCAATGGTTTAAATGAAGTCAGAGAGTGGTTTGTAATCCAGTTGTTTATCATGTACCTCTAAGCGACTGAAATATTTATAAATATTATTCATTTGTTTCATTCTGAAATAGTGTAAGTGTCTACCATCTTGAAATTTATTTATTTACTTTTTTTGGTGGTAAGAGAATTTACATTTTAGTGTTAAAGTTCTGGCATTTAATAGACCAGATCATTTAAGTTAGAGCTTTAAAATTTATTGTACATACATTTTGGAAATTACGAATGAT
>JAPMOR010088780.1:310664-350855 GCA_026543865.1 Argiope aurantia | reverse complement strand
CCCTCAAAATTCTAGCAGCCGCTATATCTTTGTTCGATAAATAAAGAATTTTGTGTTTAAGAAGAAAATAAAACAAGGGTAGCTCTCCTGGCATCATTGGCAGCTTTCACTGAATGCCCATACTTCCTCTATAGATTTGAATCAGCTGTTGAAGATGCTACAGACAACCGAGTTTTATATTTTCTACTATCGATATTTTAGGAGATGAATATTTCAGCATCGCTAAGAAATCAGCTTACTTACTTCGGAGATATCGTTTTTTTCTTTAAAGACCTTGAGTGTAAGATATTGGAGCATTTTGTTGAAGCTTATATATGTTCTTAGATTTTGGTCTGAGTACTTCGATATTGTGGTCTTTTACTCAAAGGGTTTCGTTGAAAAATATTGAAAGATTACGAGTCAAAAGGCATTTGTGACCGTCAACTCTAGTAAATATCTTTTCTTTCAATAGTTTATGTTTATAGTTGAAGTTTATTTTTACTAGGAAAATAAATATCCATTGATATTTTAAAGAGACTATATTTACATAGTTTTTCAATACCGGATTATGTATTCTAGTTTATATAATCTTCTTTATATTTATTTACAATAAAAATGATTGTGTATATGTGAATGTGCTTACGAAATATTACATTTGTGAAATATTCTAGTACATATATTCAGTACACAATTATTTTTATTATAAGTAAGGAAACAACAACTAGCAAAAATTAGAAGTTATCTTTGTTTCATTTTTATTTTGCTTTTATTCCTCCTAGTCGAAATTTTCAATTCATAGTTCAAACAAACATTTGTTTAAATCTAGTCATTCTTTATATATCAGTTATATATATAGTGATTAACCCGTAAGTGGAGACATGAATTTCCTCACGCTGTCAAAGACATAGAGTCAAAATAACTCCATTGTTATTTTTCATTTTTGTCTTTTGTAAACAGAATTGGAATTTATTTTGGAAACACAATGCATTCTAGAAATCATGTAGCTACCAAAAATATTAAAAATATAAATATTAGAAATGTTAAATGTTATAATATTAATTGTTGTAAAGATGTCATAAGAAGAACCTAAACAATAATTTAATGAGTATTTACTTAACTTAGATATTATGAAATGACACTAATGTTAAGAATTGTTGGAATTTAACAAACAAAAATGAAGGACACAATATTTTAAAATACTATTTAAAAAATATTTCTTTATTTCTTATTTAAATTAAAAGCTGCTTCAGAGATATGGAGTGGAGTGTATGACTCCTTACAAACAAAAACTTATTATCACTTACATAACAACAAAAAGGTACTGGAGGAATGGTTGCGTTCCAGGACAAAATATCACGTGATAATCAGAGCTAATGAACAACGCGGAGTCATTTTGACTCCCGTCTCCAAGTGTGAGTTAAAATTTGAAGATTTCTGCTCTCGTAAAAATGAAATGTGAAAGGAAAATGTTTCCACAGCATTTACAGCACCTAGATAACTAAAGTAGCATTCCGAAGGCATGAACAATTGTCTACTTCAAATATTTTGAAATATACTTTAACATTCCATTTTTTTATCAAAATATTATACTTTGAAGAAAATAATACCGGCAGAATGAAGAAACCATTTTTTTTTTCTAAATATCCATTCCTGGATTATTTATGAATGAGTTTCATTTGAGTCTAGAGATGTAGTTAGAAATGCTTCTTCTCCGAAGTATTTACTGGATTTTAGTACTGAACAAAATAAAAATCCACTACAACTTCTTCAGCAAGGAGGTCTTTAGCGAATCCATTTTGTCTGAGAAAGGGATGCGTGTTTTCAATCACTTTTCCAATCCCGACGGACACCGAATAATCAGGCGCTAAGCCATCGTAGTCCATGAAGGCTCCATGGAAAAAATAGCAAAACTTGCTTTTCTTCTCTGTAAATCCCATGTTGCTGAACGCAAAAATCGTGCCAGATCTAAATTATTGGTAAAAGTGTCATGAATCAATCGTTTTGCTAATTAACAGCTTCAAAATATTTATTTCTTATCAAAGATTTTGACATATATTTTTAATTCACGAATATCTAAATAAGTAAAAAGGGTTTGTTTTCAATAAAAAAATATTCAGTAAAAATATTTTGCTTGTGTTTATTATGGAATTTCAGAAAATAATTCATTTTTCCTTAATAATTCAGCGCACATTTTTTCCTAATGATTAGAATTCGTCTGAATAAAATCATATTATATTCTAATCATTTGAATTTCAGAAATTTTTGGACAATTGAATTGAAATTTATACGTATACGGAAATATTTTAATCTGTGCTATGAAATTTACAGATTTTGTTGATAATGTATAAAAAATGTTGATTAACTACTTACTTTATTGTAGTTTATGCTCATAGCATTCAGTTCTTCACAAATGAAATCAAATGAACGAATTAATCTTGCATACAATACAAAAACCTTCAAGGGAATTTAACTTCTTTTACAATTTTGATTAACAATGCTTTAATTGTCGATAATCTGCCATATAGCAATTATTAATTCAGAGATTCAAATTTAATTTTACATATTACAAAATATGATTTTTTTCTTTGAAATTATGCGATAAAAAGTTCTCCAATGATTAAATATATATGCAAAGGTGTTGACAAAAATCTTTCAAAATCTTTTAGTTTTGCTAATATCGTAAATTGCTTTATTTTGTATTGCTTTTCATTGGTTAGTTTCTCATAATTTTTTTTTATGAATTTCATTCTACGAGATATCTTCTTTTATTTAAAAATTATTGACTCGTAGAAAGTTACTTTTTGCGCACATTACAATTAAGATATTTTAGAAAATATTCTAATCGAAACTTCAAAGGCATAATCTAGTATAATTTTTACAAGAAACCCGTTTTCATATGATACGTGATGATTCTGATTATTATATGAATGATCAGATATTTTTGAACTAAGAAATATTCAACTAGTGTCTAGACATTTATTTGATTTTTATAATTTATTTAACGCAGTTCTCTCATGTTAAATGTGCACTTTTCTAAATTTTCTCATTCGCCTTCTAAATTTATGAAAAAGAAAATAAAGGCTTTCTTGAAATTTAAACACAATAACATCGTCGCTCATTTTAAATATATTACATCTTAAACCGTGTTCAATTTATTTAAAAAAGAACGCTCTTAAATTCGCGTTCCTAGTCATTTTTTAGATGAAAGTGTGAAGTTGTTACTTGTTTTGCAACATCTGAAACGTCATAGACCAAAGTTGAGGGTTACAAAACTCTCTTTGGCTTATGTATTTGCGTCTTGATTTGTGAATGCATTTATCAATTTCATTGTGAGAAACATATTTTGATTTTATTTGATTTTCTTTTAAATACAGTTGGGTTCTATCCACGAATTATTTTGCTTTAAATATTCAGTATGTGTATAGTATATTACGATAATCACTTATTCGATTATTAATATTACGATTCATCTATTAATGTTTATTATCTATATCTATTTAACTGTTAATTTAAAACTGCCTTTATTGAAAGACATTGATTTCACAAGCATATATGTTTTAAATAAAAAATATTTTTGTAATAAAATTGGGCATATAAAATTATATAAAAACATTAATTAAATCATATTAAAGAATTAAATACTAACAACATTTTACTGTTATAATTCACTCAGTGCTGTTAATGCTCATTCGTTATAATGAAAATAAGTCTCTTCAACTTATAGTTATAACATCAATAAAAATTTGTTTCATATCCTTTAGTATCATTATAGATATTTCTGTGGTAAATTGTTTCGGCAAGATAAAATATTTTTTTCTGTCACATAAAAATTAATTTTTTATAATAAGTTAATAGATAGTCGTTTTCTAACATAATTTTGGCAATAATAATAAATAATAATTATTCAATGGAACTTGTATGCCAGTAATAATTAATAAAAGTTATTATTCCATAAGATCATCTTTGAGACATTAATATCAAGAAAGTCCTCAGTTATCTAAATTTAAAACTTAGAAAATAGATTTTTAATTTAAAACTTTATAATGAAAGACGAAATCAATGTGCCCCATGAATAACAAAAATACTTCGCAACATAGAAAACAGCTGATAAATGTCAAAAAAAAAAAGTCAACAAGATTGGTTCAAAAGAAATCGAATAATTCTCTTCAATACAAAGATTTGTACAGTAATCTTAACATAAATTTGTAAAGATCTTCAAGATCCTTTTAGTTTGGAGCTTTAAGAAATAATATAATGACACGAAAAGTTTTCTAAGAAAGTTATACACCCTGTTTTCGTAACAAGGCCATAAAACTCCCTTCAAAGTAATGAGAAACAGGGATTTTATCCTGTATTCTTCCGTGAGTTTCAGCATAAATCCGATTGAGAATGTTTCGGTGGTATTGTGCGTAGGAATGGCCATCAGATTGTTAGAAAATGTTGACGAGTTACGTGATATCATTAAACAAGAGAGGAAGGAAGCTCTTTTGGTCTACAGAAAAGGTTTCAAGGTCTCCTCAATAAAGTTTCTCAGGTGTAATCTGAACCATGCGAAGACCTATAAAGGTATTAACTAAGTATATTATAAGATTTGTTTCGATAAGAAAATGAAACGTTGAATTTTTTACTTTCTTCTTACATAGTATTTTTTTCGGTTTATTACAGGACAGGCTTCTACTAAGTCTTATAAAGCAAAATTCTGAGTTCTAATCTGCATCCTATGAATAACCAGAAGCGTATTAACTAATCACATCAAAAGATTTGTTTCGATAAGAACACGTTTCTGCTAACATAAACATTAGCAACGCAAAAATAGTACATTGTTTCTAATCTATAACATTATATGGTTGACACATTCCATTCAGAATTTGAATATCTATTTTCAATTCTCATTGCTTTGGAAAGATATTTTTGAAAATGTTTCTATCTATCTATCTACTAGCCCAATAACTCAAAAATGGGAGAAAATTTTGTATGTGTAATGTGTACACGATAAATGAAGTTATCTGTTGAATTTTTGATGGGAAACGTCTGGGAACTTCCTTCTTTCTTGTAAATCTGGAAGTAATAAATTAGAAATGCAAATTTTGAATTTTGACACCATATTTGCAGATATACAATAAATTTCGTAACCCTTATATCGATTGATTAGGTTTAAAAATAGATATATAATGATTTTAAATATGCAGAGAATCTGCCTCGTTGAACAAAGGCGAGGGCAGAACATTCTTTTTAATCTTTAATCAAAAATTTAAAAAATACATAAACATTTGTAATATTTACATTTACAAAAGATAATATTACACTAAATACAATAAATTTTTATACAACATATAAATATTGTTATATTTTTATGCAATATAAACTACGCAACAAATGTTTCATTAAAAAATAAATTATGACATTCATTGTTGGATATAAATTTTATTTATTCTGTACCAGAGGTAATTGTAAATGTGTTCTAATTTTAAGTGATAAAAGAAATGCTAATTTTGAATCTTCTTCTTGGAAATTCACCCTTCTATCTTCTATATCATATCAGCAAGAAATTCTTGAATCCACAGCTGATATTATGTCCCTTATATATATAATTATATCGTCAGGAGATTCGAATCTCGGAAATGATTGAAGACCTTACCAACAGGCTACCGAATTCCAGAGGTAATTTGTCCATGTTCACATGATAATCGGATATAGTTTCATCGGATGTAGATTCATCCAAATATTGTCATACTTAATCTTCTCTATTGCACTATTATCATTCGCTTTCTATTGGTATTTTTTTTCGTAGGTAACCGTATATTTTTGAAAGAAATACAACTTTCAATATGAAGTCATATTACTTACAAAATTCCTTGTCATGGACTTAGACATCGCGATTTGACTAATCCTTTATACCTAAACTTGTTATTTTTTAATTTTTATTTTGTCCAGTTTCTACTGTTGAGAGGTGATAACATCAAAAATAGATGTTATAAAAGAAGAATATATATATATATATATATATATATATATACATATGTATAAAAATCAAAATATATATATATATATATATATATATATATATATATTAAATTTTGGAGATAATTATAATCATAAATTATAATGAACGAATGAAAAAACAAAAATTGAGTAGACACTTTCCGATATATTTATAATACTTTAAAACTTAAGAATTTGTACGTAATAGTACATTTATAATATTTATTGGATTTGTTTCTTAATTTTTGAAAAATATTTTAACATAATACAGTTATTTTTCTTGCACAAAATTATATTTTTGAAAGTCTGCAAAACAAAAAGCTTCAAAAATCAGTTGTATATTAAGGTAGTTCCATTTTACTTTTGACTGGGCGAAATCCCCAATATTTTATTCTGATCTTTTGAAATTGAATTTGAATCCTACTGGCTAAATATTCCCTAGTTCGAAACTCGATTTGATATGCTTACCTTTTTATTTCAAATTCTGTCAACATCATCTTAATTTAAGATATTCTTCTTTTAAAAAGTAAATTATTTAAGAAAATGCTTTTTTTTGTAATGCATTTTTTTCTCAAGAATAATCGTATAATTGTTGTATAGTGTAACACAGTTAGGCTTAATTGTTGCATAAAATAATAAGTGTTGAAGTCTAAAACTCTAAAAATTGCATTTCGATTATGTAGGAAAGAACAATACTTATGAAGTTGTTACTTATATGAAGTGGTCGACACCGGAACTAACGTACATCATCTGTCACTTCTGCACCACACTTGCGGGGTGATTTCCGTTCTCAATTTTAGCCTTGACCAGGATAATACACACTACAAGTTTTCGTAGAATCAAATGTTTGACCTTCAACCTGCTTGGTGTAAAAATAAAGTCTTGCTTCCACACCGTCCAGGCCCTTTAGTACATTTTGTCTGATGTTGATATATGCGCAGTGTACTGTTTAAAACCTTAATTTTTTTTTAATTAAACGTTTCCGATATCAAATCCTTTTCTAAAATTTGTAATAATAAAATTTCAAAAAATTATCGAACAATTCTTAATCTTTTGTGAATGTGTAATATTTGTCGAATAAACAATCAATAATATGTAAAAACATGCATTTAAAAAAATTATATTTGCATCTTGGTTTGAATTTTAATTTTTGATTTTCCAAAAAAATTATCTTAATGAAATATACTTCAGGTTTCTTTTTCAGCATTAAAATATTTTCAGCG
The DNA here is from genome assembly GCA_026543865.1 of Argiope aurantia. NCBI lineage: Eukaryota > Metazoa > Arthropoda > Arachnida > Araneae > Araneidae > Argiope > Argiope aurantia. Next base: position 343,671 of record JAPMOR010088780.1, on the reverse strand, counting down.
TCACATCACATAAAAATGCAAATTCAAGACTCGTAACATTTTCTGATAAGAACGCAAAAATGCATGTGCGGCAAAATCTCGATTGCGTGTATGCGAAACAAATCATTAATTTCTGTCCTGAGAAATGCGAGTCTTAAAATAAATCATTCATTTATTTTTGAATATTTTAACGACTCTTTTACAGCATATTCATGTATTATTCAGGAATTAATCCTTGAGACGATGAATCATGGATATTTTGATAGTACGATCTGATTTCTCTCCGGGTTGTAAACAGAGTGGGTTGAGAGTCATTCCAATACATTAAATATTTAAATTACTTTCTTCATTCATTTCGAAAGAAAGTATTGTTCTATTTGTTTAATAACGACTAAGTTAAGATTCCAATGTAAATTTTTTAAATTAGTAATTGGATTTTAGATGATAGAATGTTTATAGGTATGTGAATATATGATTAATAAGCGTTAATGTTTTAGTAAATGCTGAATTTTGTAACCATGAATGCATTTTTTTTTCAAACTCCATTGTAACATAAAAAAAAGACAAATATTAAGAACAAAATCTATTGATTGCTAAGTTTATGTGTGAATGCAATTACTTTTAGCCATAATTGTCGTGAAGATATGGGAATTTTTTATATCAATGGATAAGGTTTCTGATGTACTTTTAAAGAATGTTGCCACCATTGATCTATCTGTGGTCCTTAACACTAGTTTTAAACTCCTCAATAATCTGCTAAGCTCCTCATAGTTTTAAAAAGTGAATATGAAGTAGGAATGTCTAAAGATTCACTCTACCACAGTCGGTATGTTGTTTCTACAGCTTGTTTCCTGGTTTATCTGCATACTCCGTACCCTTCGAATGTCTTCATCAACACACTAAACACATTTTTGTTTAATTTAATGGATTTAACCTTTGCCCCTTTCATGGAGTATGCAACTTAGAGACACGTAGAGTGATTTTTATGTCTTCCTTGAGTTGAAAAATTGGCAACATACCAAAATAATAACTCCAAATCAATGAATAGTTTCAAAGGTACATTAACATTCATATGTCATTGATGGTAACATTAAGGACAGAAAACCAGATCCAGAGTTGTGACAAATATCAGATTCTTCCCGGTTATTATGCTGAAAGGTAATCAGGTCTACAAATAAATTTTGGTAATAAATTCATTTTATTTTCTACCTTTGACTTATTTTAAGTTTCATTGCCGCTTAATAAAAAGAAACTTCGGCATTTCGACAGAAAATTGATACAAAGCTACTGTGTTTCTTAAATATAAAAATGGCGGCAAACGGTCATCAAAAATTATATAGTTTCGAATGTGTTTGTAAAAAACATAAACACAGACATTCATGGCTAAAATATTAGAAAACTCTACTGCAGAGTACTAATTTTGGTCAACAACCTCAGGCTACATGACAGCAATTATTCTTCTAGACAGGGACTTTACAAATTGCTTAAATCGTCTATGGGATATTTTAATTCATGCCAGCAAAATGCTCTTTGGTTTTTCATTTAGATTAATGGCGATTGTTTTAGAATAAATTATTAGATATTCTGGCTGATTTTTAGATTGAACTTTAAAAATTCGCAAAATTTTTAAATCACATGAAACAGTTCAATTCATAATTTTCAGACAGGAAACAAATTCTGGATTATGTTTACTACAGCTGAATTCAGTATCAAATAATCTAAATTTTAATGCATTAATTCAAAACTCTATGTCCCATTAATTCTTCAATAATTTTTTGAAATAATATTCTTTTACTAGAAAAAAATAAAATCCCATTTTGCTTAATTTTGTCATAAATTAAATCTTCTTCTCATTTTGAAACTATTAAGTTAGAGCCATTGATAGATTTATTATCAGCTTTAAACATTAATTCTAAGAGCCTCTTTCATCAAAATATATAGTAATCGGACGACTGTTTCAGAACCAGCTGGTTATGGGTTCGATACATGTATTCTTTGTAAGTAGAGATCCACTGTTTATAAGATATTATTGTCCTGTCATGTTAGCTATGATTAAAAACTTTTTTCTATTTAAGCGGTATGAAAGATTGGTGAAAGGTTGTCTTGATTTTCTCAAAAGCACTTTTCTGATGCTGCGAAGTAGGAGTGGTTATTAGTTGGATACCAACACAGGTTTATTTGTTTACAGTGATACTAACTTTAGTTTGAATTCGTTGAAGATAGCATGAGCCCATGTCATATAGCTCGTTTTCATTCATATTTTTAAAAAAAGATTCATATTTTAAGAGTTCCATAAAAAATTTTTTAACAAAGATACGTGATTAACTGTATGAAATTGAAATCTGACTTGCATTCATTGTAAATTTTCATCTAATTATTAGTTAATATTTTTTGTCATCCTTAAGTGACCATTTTTTATCCTATTCAAAAGCCGATATTTTGCTGTTTATTTTAATTTTTCTCTTTATCAAGATTCAATTTATAATTTTTATCAATTGTAAGTTAATAAAAACTTTATTTCACCACTTCTAACATTATTTTACTTTCATACTTTTAAATGCATTTAAATGCCATAAAATTTAAGTTTATAATTTTCTCATATAATTTATTCATCTATTCTTCTTGAATAAAAAAGAAGCTTCTCTCTAAAAATGCTAGATCTATCAGAAAAGACACAATAAGAAATTATTATTTTTAATTTCGAGGACTTTTCGTCAAAAACATGATGTCTGTCATTGTAACTGAAAACTAGGAAATTGTTCTGTTTATTATTAAAAAACGTGTATAATTTTTCATTTTGTACGTAAAATCTCTCACACACATGTTATTTTGTCTCTCAATTACACATGTATTTTTTTTCTTCAATTAAAATTAGAACTTTATTTAAAAAATAGGAAAAGTCAAACATTTCTTATTTACATTTAAGCGTCAAATAAATTATTAAATTAAACCCGTTCTGCGTATAAAAACTATACTTATATTTGAGATTTTATAAAACTCCGTATGCACTACATATTGATTAGATCTTTTAATATTATAATAAGCCTTCATATATATTTATCGTAAAGGAGACATCTATAAATGACAAACTGCATTCGGAAAAATTTTCAAAGATACCTCAAACTTGAAAAATTATTAAAAATGACAATTATTCTGTAAATTCATTAAATTAAATTTGTTATTTAATTTTATTCCATCGCTTTTCCACTCAACATGTACTTGGATGCACATTTTTTAAAAGTGATTGTGGCAATAAATTTATAATGGCACATTTCATTATCATTGCTTTTCAGGAAAGACCAAGGAAAACAAGAAAAATTTGCATCACCGTATTAACTTTTCTAATCTATACTTATAATAAAGCTCAATGTGTGTGTGTGTGTCTGTGTGTGTGTGTGTTGGCGCTCTACAGGCCAGACCATTCAACCTACAGCTACCAAATTTGGCACGTGTATACCTTGGAGGCCGGGAATGTGCACCTGGGGGTTATTTTTTCGAATTTTTAATTAGAATTTTATTTATTTAAAAATTAAGCGAAATTTTGACGTGTTTCTGCTATAACTGCCGAAAATATTACCGCACAAAAAAGATTTTTACATGAAGTTAAAGATAAAAAATTTATCTTTTAAATGATACTACTGTTTTAATCTCAAAATTAAATTTCTATTTTTAATGAATTTTTAAATAAATATTTTAACTATGTTTTTCAATAATTTTTTTCGTCAAAAATAAAAATGAGGATTAAGCACGTTTCGCATTCAGGAGGAAAAAATAGCTTTTTTCAAAGTGTTGCCATCACATTGATTAAAGCTCTAACTGAAAATAAATTAAATCTTTTTGGAAATGAAATCTGCAAAAATATAATTTTCGTCATATGAAATATTATTTTTTCTAAAAAATAAATTCAAGAGAAATTCTTTTATGATCTTTTACACTCTCTATATTATTAATCCAATAAATAAGTTTTATTTTAAGGCAAGTTTTGTTTAATATGAACAAGATATCCATTCAAATCATGGCCACAAAGCTAATTTGTAAACCTTTAGTAAGACAAAGATCTGTTGCGACATAAATCGTAAATATTTTATTTAAAAGTAGCAAACGATTATTTTAATAATTATAAATTTTATTTTGTAAATAGTTGTGAAATTCAGATTGGCAACCGTGATATTTTTGGAACTTTTAATTTGTTGTTTAAAAACGATGCTAGAATTTTGAATGAAAATAAGTTGATGTAAATTTGATAATATTATCTATAATGTAATAAGATTTAGTTTCATAATAAGTTTGTCTGCATTCTATTTTTGTTGACGCACGAACACAACAGATTTACTAAAATAGTTTAAATAGAAAAATGATTATATTTTATGTAACTTAATTCAATAAATGCTCTAATAAATAACGAATTTTTGATTTTACATAAAGCTTCTGCTGTCGAAATCACGAATAACAAAATGCTCTTGAAACATTAATATTTAAAATAAAAAGAGTTAATTTCCATTCGACTAAATCAATCACTTAAACTGACTGATTTATGAAAATTTGAATATCACTATTCAATAAAAAAAAGGATAATTTTAGATTTTCCATCGATCGTTTCAAAAAAAATACGCCAATCAGCGCGCAGGTTTCTCAAGATTAATTGGCCTAAGATTATGAAAATGTTGAGTTTTTCTAAATTTTTAACATTTAAAACTTCATAAATAAGTCTTAGCTGATCGTGGAAAATAGAAACATTCATTCATTTATTTAAAATTTGGTGTGTCCAGAATATTTCTCAGAATACGATACCTTACTGCATTAAATTTAGATTTCATAATTTTTGAAATATATTTATAGGCTGGAACAAATTATTATTGATTTCATTTCAATCCTTTTGAAAGCAAAACTAAAAACTGAATTTTATGCTAAATCTGAGAAATTTTTGTTGAATTATTCTTTGAGATATTACATAAATTATGAAAAATATTTTGTAGTTCACATAAGACTGATATACCGAGCGATTCTGTTTGCAATACCCATATTCAATAATAATAATAATAAATAACAATAAAGATGATAAATAAAATAAAACGCTTGGTTTTATTAAAAAATATCTTTATATTAATTGCAATTTCATCATTTTCACTTTAAATTAAAGTTGACGTTTTACCGGAAATGACAACAAATTAGCAAAATATATAGAGTAAATTGAACGAAACGATCTAAACAACAGTATAAGTTTGGTATGACTATCAAAATTTGAAGATTAAAATTGTTTTGTTTGAGAATCTATTAAGAAACCAGTTACTTAAAATATTTAATTGAAAATTGTAGCGAGCGGTAATATTGGCGAACCGGCTGGTCGCCAAAGGCGGCTAGTTATTTAATAATCGCTTGGATGTAAAATCTTTAAAAATTTTATCCATAATTTAATAATGTCAAATTTTATCATCATTCCTTTTAAAGAGCTGATTCCCAAAGCTGGAATAATTTGCACACCAATTAGCTAATTGACACTCAATTATCAAATTACTAAAGCTCTGGCAAAAACTGCATTACTAATTTATCTAGGAACATTATTATCTCTGAAATTATTCTGGATTTCTTTTCTTTTCAATATATGAAAAAATATGAAAAAAAGGGGCGCATTTAATTCCTAAAGTCACCAAATATATAAGAGGATTACTGCATGTTTATATCATGAAAATGTTATTTTTTTCGTAAAGATTCAATTTCTATTAAATGAAAGATTGGTTTTTAGTAAAATTAATTTTTTATGATAGCAATTAATTTTGAAGAAGAAGTTTAGAAGTTTATTTTGCATACATTTTAAATTTCATGCTAAATTAGAGAGAGAATATATTAATTCATATTTATATTCGATTAAGCAATTATAATCTTAATGAAATCTTAATTATTTAAAATATTTTGAAATAGAAATTAACAAAATATATTTCGATAGAAATAGATTGAATTGAAGTTTTAAAATGTACAACTGGAATCAGCCATTAATTTCATTCTAATGAAATTATTTCTTCTCTTGACTTGTCTTATGTATATAAGTTAATTTGAATAGAATTTCCCTGTTCTAGATCTTGAATAATAGATATAGACTTCCAATTGTCTACTAGATTAAATTTGTTTTTGAATAATCATTGTTTATTTTTCTCTTGTGTCTCACATATATATTCTATAGAATTTTTATAATTCTATAATATAATTACACATGTAAGTTTTTTTTATAATTTATACTCGGTAATTGGTGACATTCCTGCTATTATATTTTACTTGTAACCATAGAGTAATTGAAAATGAACAAGGCAATTATCATTGAAAAAAACAACAACTTTCGTTTCATTTGTTTGCTTCTTTTGCTTAGTAGTACATAAGCTAAATTTAGCATTAATGTGCCAAAGATTCTTTGAATATATATCTCATTAAATAATCAAATCAAATATTAGTCAAAACTGTAAAATCAAATTACTTTAAAAAAGCAAAGACAGTTTCAAATAAAAGTTATTCGAATAAATATTACTTATTAAAATTTCTCAAAAGATTACTATTACCATTGTTAAGTATTTAAAAAATAAAATATACAATAAGTGATTTACATGTATTTTTTATTACATATCATATAATTATAATCATATCGCATATAAAAGCAGAGACTAAATGTAAATGAAACTGTTTTTCTTATATTATAATGTGCCCTACGATAAAATGGTTATGCTTTTTAGAAGAAAAAGCTATTTTTTTTAAATATAGATTTGCATTCCTACGGAAGAACTGATTAATGAATAACTTGAAGAAACTAATTGATTTTTTCCAAATATTCTAATGAACTGCACAATATAATCGGAGAAAAAATCGATTTCTTTATTTAAATTTCCAAACAATCGTTTATTTAATTTCAATTAATTGAACTTGTAAACTAACAACATTTAATTGCGATTTTAAATTTCTTTTCATTTCATAATTGCAAATTAAAAATATATACATATTTCTTTAAAAAAACGATTAATTAACAAGTTTAATAAATCATTATATTTCATTTAATATTTTCAAAAAGAAAATATTTTAAATGTTTTCGTTTATAACTTTCAAATCGATAACAATTTTCTTAAACGTAATTACAGTTACGTAAGAAATATTTTTCTCAAAATTTATAAGCAAAACTTTCTTATAAAATGGTTGAATTGGCAAATTATTAATATTTCCTCTATAAAAGCTTATGTGTTTAATACGCTCAACATGTCTCTGCGAAATTTACTAATATGATAACTAATTTATACAGATAATCATGATAAATGTATTCGTTCCATTATTTAACGACAAACTGCGAAAGCGGAAGTAAAACATATTGTCGTTCTGATAAAATTCGAAATATTTGCATTATATATGAATGAAAAATTCCAATTAGATGTAATAATTTTGATATTTTAATGAATGCGATTGAATTATATTTAAGAAAAAAAATAAAAACAAAAATAATATGGTATAACTCTATATTTTAAAATTCCCATAAGATTTATTTCACTTATAATTAAACTATAAAAAATCATAATACACAGTATAAACATATTTCTTAAAGTTTTTGAGCATTCAGTAATTTTAAATGCTTGCAAAATCATGTATATAACTCATATTAGCTGAAAGATAACATAATCAAACTAAATATTTTGCAATACAGGGTAATGTCCTGATTTTCAATGTAAAAGTCAACGAATTATAATGTGAATATCTTCACTCTTATGTTTAAAGAATATTTAATATTTGAATATTGAATTAAAAGATTTTTTAAAATATTGAATTGAAAAATTTCTTCTTCGTGCATTAATAATAATAAAAATAATTTAGACTGCTTTTGGAAATAGTTAAAATTATTAACTTAAACAAACTTACATACTAAATACTTTTCAAATGAAAAAGTTATTTTGTTTTTAACAAAAGATAATACCTTTAATTATTTTGAAAATTCCTATAAATATATCTTGCCGTATTCTTTGAAAAATTTCTTCGATTCCTTAATGTTTGAACAGCTCATCACTTCCAAATGTGAAAAGTCAATTTAAAACTATTTTCGCACCTTTTCTGAAGTCTTTTTAACACTTGCAAACCTTTTTATTATTCAGTACCTAATTACCTGCATGATACTTATTGAATAAAACACCATTTGGAACATCCATCGTATTTGCCTGTCAAACAAGAAAGCGTTTGCTAACAAATTCTATAAATATTTAAATTGCAGCTTTGAAAAAGGATATCAAAGAATCAAGAGTTATCTACAACAAATAAACTGTAGCTGTCTGAAAATAGCGTACGGCAGCAATTTGTCAAATGTCTTTTGTGAACTGAAAAGGAAAAAGCCAATTCGAATTTTATTATTTGCTTTGGAATAATCGGTCATTGAGAAGGGACAATTTTTTTCTTTGTTCAACTGCGTATCAATATAGACAATGTAAACAAACGTCTCAAACGGTGACTGTAATTGAGCGATGTTTACTCAGACAACAAAGAGTATCGATGGTTTTTACTTAAGATTAAATCTATTTTGGCAGAATAAAGCTCAATAGAATAGTAGGTTTGTAGAAGCAGAGAAGGTTATTAGTTTGGTTCATATGTGATGATATATTCAATGGAGTGTTTGAAGTGTATATGTGAATTTAAATTTTCATTGCGCTTTTTATTTTGTTGCATTAATTTTCAAAGCAATGTATGAAAAAAAAAAAAAAAGGTTTGCTTGCTCTTTCATAAGAAAATGTAATGAATGGGATAAAGCAAAAATGTTTTTAGAATTTATTCCTTTAAAAGATGAATACATTTAAAAAAGTTTACTTTATATATATATTTCTTTTTTATGATCGTGATGCTATGAATAAGATTGGATCCTTTCAATTTTTTTTGGTAATCGTTAAATTTTAAGGATTTTTTTACGAATATAAAAGCATTTATTATTGATATTTTTTAATAATTTCATACTGTAGCGGTTACAATTACTGCCTTCTCCTTTCTTCATAGGTGGCGCTACTAGAGCCACCTATCAAGAGCCATGTTTTCCCATGATTCCTCATTCTTGTCTCGTGTGTTGTCCTTGCTTGCCGTGTGTATTTGTTCTATGCCTTGTTCTTCAATATGCTTGTGTTGAATGTTTGAGCCGTGGAACTTAACCCGCTAATAAAAAGTAGTTCCTGAAACTGAACTCATTCTTTCATCCATGGCATAACACATAATAAAGAGTCTCGTCCCTCTACAATACATTTTTAATTATTAGTAAATTAATGAAAATTATTATTAAAAATATTTAATAAACTATGAATAGAAATTCTTATAATTATGATATTATGAATAAAATGAAAAAAAAATCCTAAATTTACACATTAATAGGATTTTTTTTTCAAATGAAAGTAATTTTTTTGAATAGATTGTAAGTCTCCTTATAAAATTGATGGATTGATTTAGACATTTATTAATTTTATGAAAAATAAATTAATTATTAAATTTTTTTATTTTAATTATTTTTAAAAAATTATTAATTCATGAGTGCATGGATTGTAATATAAAAACAATTAAACTGGACGACATGATACCATTTGAAATCTTTAAAAATATTTGAAGAAAAGAGGAGATTATTTTTTCTGTACCCTGACTGACAAAAATGCATTTAAAGCCATTTTTCGACAAAGTTATAGTATTCAAAAATATAATGCAACTATCGATAAAGATAAATCAGTCTAAAATAATGATACTTCCTTGTATTTAAGTAAAATTCTATAAATTTCGATAAAGTTAAATTTTGTTTCCCAATTTTGAAAGATTATAAAATATATTACTAATATAAGTTAACATAACGTTCCGCAGATTATTTAAATGTCAGTTTAAGCCTTTTAATCAGTTTTAACATTTCAGATTATGATTTTATAATGCTTGTTATTTGTTTTTACTGGAAATTAACCTTTTTTAAATTCTAGATAAATGTATTCAATTTAGGTCACTTATTGTTCGAAAAATTGTCAGCACTCATGTATTTGCAATTTTATTTGGAACAGACTTTTATAAAATGTAATTTATTTTCTTTATTTAACTATACTAATTAAACTCGGTTTGTAATTTTCTTATTAATTCTTAAAGTTTATTAATTAGTATATTTTATAATTCATAATTTTAAATATTATAGTATTCAAAGATGCTGAAATAATTTTTCTCCAAATCATTATTAGATATCGTGAATCGTATGAATTAAAAATTTTAGTTAAGGTCCTTTAATTAACTGATAATTGACTTTTGTAAAAATTTAAACAATGTATTGTCACAAAGGATTAAAGTGAGCGAAAGCTGATTCAAAATTCCTTCTTCTAAAACATGAATGAAAACAAGATACATTTCTGTAAATTCCTATGTTAATTGAAAATATTTCATTTCATTTATGGATTATATGATTACATTAATAGAGATGGAAAATCAATTTTACTGACTGGTTTTATTTTTAAGAATTAATATTATTTAATAGTAATTTGTCAAAATATTTTTTTTGCAATTAAAAAATTTAGAACCATTTATATAACGAAAGAAAACTAAAGCGTTTCAAATCCATGTGGCCTCAAACCTGTTTTCAAGGATGTGGAAATTGAAGGAATGAGTGTAGTTCAATTTATTTGCGTCAATGTCCAACTGTAATTTAACGCAAGGATATTTTGTGACTCACCCTTATTTTAAGCAGCATTCAGATAACGAGGACGGCTTCTGAGCAGGAAACGTCCAATCTAGGTTTTTTACAAAACACCAAAGGAATGTCCCGCTACCTGGTATTTGGTGTCTAGCGGAATCACAAACTTGGCATCTATTTATTGTAATCAGTGTTTCTAGCTTCGAGGCCTTCGGCCCCGAAGCCAGACTTCATCATTAGCCTTGCGGTTGATTCATGACATCACCGCGATTCTATGTTACCATATTTGTCTGCAAATAAAGTTTGTATAGCTTCAAGGCATATTAGTCAAAATTGGGTTAATCGTCGTTAATAATATCTATTTTTTGTTTCAGGAGATTAAGACTGTCATTTCACGATTGATGCCCAGTGGAAAAGGTGAGTTTAATTACAATTTCACTTTCGATTTGCTGGATGTGTTTCTTTTTAATACTATTTTTTCCCTATTTGTCAGTTTGATTAATTCAAAACATTAGTTGTTCAAAAGTAGAATATTTTCTGCTTATATGTTTAATTTCTGGGTTATTCGCGACTGATATGCTACTTAATTTCGCTGATAATCAAGGTTTATTATTATACTCGATAAAATGAAATACACCCCCTTTTCCACGTTTTAGTCCATCTCTATTTTATTGAATTCAATACCTATAGGCGCATATGTGTTATTTTATTTCCCAAGGAGTTTCTACAACTGAGAATAGAGATTAAGATATAGAAAACGAATTCTCAAATTCTATTTTCATGGAAAAACATACACTATTTGAATTTGCTTTTGATGCGTAATGAGTTCAAAATTAATCTATTTATAGAGATGCTAATCTTGAAGTAACAAATAGGTATTGGCTTCCAAATTTTTATAATATTGTTATAGAAAAAAACATCCGGTGAGTGTAAGATGAAAAAGTGCAGTCAGTCAGTAATGGATAATGACACTTTATAGGAAGTTAAAAGACGAATAAAATGTTGAAATAAATATCAGAAAAATATCGTTATTAAACAATTCTAACAACAGAAAGTGCTCAATGAGGACTCGATTGAAAGCAACATTCCCAAATTACGCTAAACTATTTGTCTCGACACGATTACAACATTCAGCTCTGTTGCACTCTGGCATTTATAATGTCTTTGAAAGAGCAATGAAACTTCTAGAACGATTCGCTTCTTTATTCCTAAGCGATTAATCGCCAAAATTGCTAGTTTCATGATCTTTCATTTTTTTCAACAAAAGTGACGAAGTTTATCGCCAAGACAGGAGAGTTGTTGATATAGCGTCTATTCAGCAGCCTTAAAAAATATTTGTAAAATTATTTTCCTAGGTATGATTCTAACAGCTCAAGATATTGTTGATAGCCATAGAACAATTCATATAAAACTTTACAAACTATCCGATATTTCGCGAATTTTATAAATTAAAATGCATAATTAAAAAAAAATTGTATCATTTCCCCATTTAGGTTCTAAATTCTCATCAATAAAAATATATAGATCATTTAGATATTCTGGTTTTTTTCGTTATATATATATATAATATTATCCCTTTTGTATTTATGTTTAACCGATGTGATCCAAGATTGCAAATTTAAAAAGCTTGAAGGGGTTATAAAACCATTACTCTTTACAAAGCATAAAAATCTACCTTTATATATATATATATATATATTCAAAAATCAATGTTTGACAAAGCTTGTAAAAGGATAAGGAAACCGTTAACAAATGAAACTTTCTAAAGATAATGAATTTTCGCGATCAATACGCAATGTCAAATGCACGTAAAGCTTAACTTTTCCCCAAAGGGATATGGGTGGGTAGCTTTTAATTCATCTTATCGGAGTTATTGGAATTTGATATCAGTGAGCTATAATGAAAATTCTAGTATTTTTTTTATAATAAAAAACATGTCTTAAGTTATGAAAAGGAAACTAAATGGGACTACTTTCTATTCTTTTTATTTTCTTCTTTCTTAGTCGATATTTATTTGTTATGTTCTCGATATTTGAGAGTCTATTGTTTCTTTAATCTTGAAAATAAAACCGAATGCATTTTTTTTCAGTAATTTTTATGCTATTGTATTCTTGGTGTATTATTAACTACAAATCTTGCTTGTGTATAATAATTATGGAATTGATACGTATTATGTATAAAAATTAAATTTAACTAAAAATGTAAATTGTTCTATGTGCTATTCGAAATTTCATGATTAAAATGTAATCCATTAATTTAAATCAAGACTTTATTGAAAAAAATGTAAAAATAACATTAATTTAATTTAAAATAAAATTACTTTTGAAATTTTTATAAAGTTAATTTGAATAAATATGTGTTACTTAAATAATATAATATTTCGTTATTTTTTTTAAATCACATAGATTTGAAGCTTTACGTTTAAATACTTTATATCTTATATGTTTATAGAAAAGAAAAGTTTTTAAACATTCGAACCAAAATTTTCATTATTCTAATATATAATTATATTCTAAACATTTTGAATATAAATCTAATGCGTTAAATTTCGAGAAATAGGATAAAAATATTTGGAAATAACTATATATCTGAACACTTACCTCAAATTTTAATAGTTTAAACCGCCAATATTTTTATGAATGAATTCTTTAGGGGGAAACATTTTCATATTTCACATCCGTTTAAACAGAAAATTTTTAAAGGGGAAAAGAATGCAGTGAAGCTGAATATAAAGAAGTTTATTTTAGGAAAAGTTTAAATGAATACTGAGGAAATACTACAGTTTGAAACCAAATATTTCGCTTTTGTATTTTTTTTATAACATGTCTCTTATAACGATGGAAAAATTCTGAAAATATTCTTCCACTTCCTGTATGATGTTTTCCACAACTAGAATCATATCTGATGTTCCGAGTGTAAGTCTAATTGGACATTTCCCTCGCAGTTCTTACATAGTGAAGTAGGAATAAAATGGTATATAAACATCGTTAAATTTAAAATAAATAAATTCCTGTCTTTTACTGAAATCTAAATAATGTATTCAAATTTCCTGAAACTTTCAAGAATTTCAGAACAGGAAGCTTTGATAAGGGAAATATATATATAAATTTATTTATGTATGCTTTTGAATTTTCCTATTCCTAGAAAAGTAAATAATGAGGCTAATAATACTTAATTTACTGCTAAATTAACAGTTTATGTGAATTTCATATGAGATAAACTTGTTGAAAAAAACCTTAAATATAAATTAATAATATTATCTTGAAGTAAGTTTGATTTTTAGAATAGTCCCCAAATATTCCATTTAAAAATTCCTTAATAAATTTAATAAATTATTTCAACTACAAAAAATTATTTATAATAATGCAGGAGAATATACGCCTGAATATGAAATGTTTATTCGGCTGTCTCTTAGTACTTTATAGATGACATTGTAAATCTCTGCACATTCTGAATTTATTGCAAAAATTAAATTTCGATCTATGGTAATGTATGCAGCCTTAAAAAAATTCAACATCTAATTTCAATTCGATTTTAGTTATATATATTTCAAGTATTATTAATATCTTCCAAAATATTATTAAATAAAATAGTTTTTACGGTGTTTTAAAATTCAAAATTATTCCCATAATACCAATTTAATTATTATGAAATTACCCCTGAAATGAAATTTTTATGATACTAATTTAATTATATTGAACTTTTTTTTAAAAAAAAATATTATTTTCGGTATTGTGTTTGCAATTTTCAAAAGTAAATTTATTTACCGCAATGAGATTTAAACTGTTTTGAGTCTTTCAGCAAATATTTATTCGCGTAATTATCTTTCACTTTTCAAAGCTGAGAAAAAAACAATCTAAAAAAAACAATCTTTGCAATTTGTAAGTGAAATGGGAAAATAAAATCTCAATATTATGAAACACAGCGAATAGCTAGAAAAGAAATTTTCCAAATAACTGCTTTGTTTTTTTAATGGTTTAATATCATTAAAACTATTTTCCTTTGGAATGGTCGACTACTAAAAAAGCTGTTATAACTCATGACTTTAAAGTTTGTTACATATTAATAAAAATATTTTGCTCAGGGAATTCTGGGCATCAAGTAATGCATTAAATATTTTTTTCATTTCAACCCAACTAATATTTCTGATGAACAGATGATTGCCAGAAATGGTTAGTTAGGCATAGCTAGGAATTGTGAAGTACAGCGAGTAACTAGGAATCAAGGAGCACTGACTCCATTAGGAATGCTTGAATAAATATTATACAGAACAGGTGTAAAGTATAACTTTAATAAATATCACAATTTAATGTTTAAATATATTTTGTGAGAGAATCAGGAGCATCGAGTTGTGTATAGGAGATTTAATTATTATAAGCCAACAAATATTGCTGGTAAATCAGTGATCTTCCAAGGCTGTAAATTAGAAATAATTCAAGATCGGGTAGAATCAGAAAAATATCATTCCTGATTCTGACACCAATTATTATATAGCAAATTGTAATGCACATAAATATTCAAATTTCATAACAAAAGCATTTTTGAATTGTTATCGATATAATATTAAACAGTGTGACCAATAACATTCTTGTTTTGATTCACACGTCATTATCTCGCAGATAATATTATTTATATATTTGGTTCGAATTATAAACGCAAATTTAAAATAATTCACTTACTAATTTTATTTCCTGCCCATAATTTAAAGGCATTTGTTGAGGATAAAACAATTCAACAGTATCAATGATTTTCCCTCATAAGTCTTCCGGAATGCGGTATCTGTAAGATATTATTGGTGCGGTTTTTTTTCAAGATTGCGGTCAAGTGTCAGCTTGCGAATAAGCGAGTGTTGCTATTTGCTTCCTCATCGTGACGTCAGTTCATCAGTAATGTGTAAGGTGAGTGCGCCTTGTGTTTGTCGACAGACTTCACTGTTCAAATTCAACGCGCCTCCCATATTAAATGGCACTTGTTTTAATGTCATTTTTCTAATGTGTAAGAATTAATACATTAGGAATAAAATATTGTACTTAAGACTTTTATTATTATATACTAGCCGCCTTTGGCGACCAGCCGGTTTGCCAGTATTACCGCTCGCTACAATTTTCAATTAAATATTTTAAGTAACTGGTCTCTTAAAGGATTCTCAAACAAAACATTTTTAATCTTCAAATTTTGATAGTCATACCAAACTTATACTGTTTAGATCGTTTCGTTCAATTTACTACATATATTTTGCTAATTTGTTACCATTTCCGGTAAAACTTCAACTTTAATTTAAAATGTAAATGACGAAATTGCAATTAATATTAAGATATTTTTTAATAAAACCAAGCGTTTTATTTTATTTATCATCTTTATTGTTATTTATTAATTATTATTATTATTGAATATGAGTATTGCAAACAGAATCGCTCGGTATTTAAGTCTTATGTTAACTACAAAATATTTTTCATAGTTTATGTAATATCTAAAACACTAATTCAACAAAAATTTCTGAGATTCAGTATAAAATTCAGTTTTTAGTTTTGCTTTCAAAAGGATTGAAATGAAATCAATAATAATATTTTGTTCCGGCCTATAAATATATTTCGAAAATTATGAAGTCTAAGTTTAATGCAGTAAGGTATCATATTCTGAGAAATATTC
This sequence comes from Argiope aurantia, assembly GCA_026543865.1. Classification (NCBI taxonomy): domain Eukaryota; kingdom Metazoa; phylum Arthropoda; class Arachnida; order Araneae; family Araneidae; genus Argiope; species Argiope aurantia. Next base: position 327,398 of record JAPMOR010088780.1, on the reverse strand, counting down.
TGGACACAACAAATTTTAAATAAATGAATGAATGTTTCTATTTTCCACGATCAACTAAGATTTATTTATGAAGTTTTGAATGTTAAAAATTTAGAAAAACTCACCATTTTCATAATCTTAGGCCAATTAATCTTGAGAAACCTGCGTGCTGATTGGCGTATTTTCTTTGAAGCGATCGATGAAAAATCTAAAATTATCCTTTTTTTATTGAATAGTGATATTCAAATTTTCATAAATCAGTCAGTTTAAGTGATTGGAAATTAACTCTTAAAAGTCAGTGATTTAGTTGATTGGAAATTAACTCTATGACCACCATAAAATCTGTGCTTTCTCTTGCGGTGTATGCATTCTCCTTAATATCCGCTCGAATGAAACATCACATACAAAAGTACTACATTGAACAAACGCATCAAAAGTAAACATAACATTTCAATAGTTGCCAAAAACGAAAGAGAGAAAAATGCAATGAATAAGCAGACGATATTTAAAAAATTACAGATATTTAGACTGGAAAATGAAATTATATGAAATTAAAAACACGCGCAGACGATATTTACAAAAGTAAAAATATTCAAACCTGAAAAGGAAAATATATGAGTTATTCCATCAATAAATGCCATAAGTTTGTTTACATCTTCATTATTTTATGAGTCATTAAACCTCAAAATGGGTCCGGGACTAAATAAACACACTGTATAGAGAGTGTAAAAGATCATAAAATAATTTTTCTTGAATTTATTTTTTAGAAAAAATAATATTTCATATTTGTTTCATTTCTTACAGACACTTGCCGAAAATTATAATTTTGCAGATTTCATTTCCAAAAAGATTTAATTTATTTTCAGTTAGATCTTTAATCAATGTGATGGCAACACTTTGAAAAAAGCTATTTTTTTCTCATGAATGCGAAACGTGCTTAATCTTAATTTTCATTTTTGACTAAAAAAATTATTGAAAAACATAGTTAAAATATTTATTAAAAAATTCATTAAAAATAGAAATTTAATTTTAAGATTAAAACATTGGTATCATTTAAAAGATAAATTTTTTATCTTTAACTTCATGTAAAAATATATTTTGTGCGGTAATAGTTTCGGCAGTTATAGCAGAAACACGTCAAAATTTCGCTTAATTTTTAAATAAATAAAATTCTAGTTAAAAATTCGAAAAAATAACCCCCAGGTGCACATTCCCCTCCTCCAAGGTATACACGTGCCAAATTTGGTAGCTGTAGGTTGAATGGTCTGGTCTGTAGAGCGCCAACACACACACACACACACACATTGAGCTTTATTATAAGTATAGATATAGATATAGATTGTACATAAAAATCTGCTAATCATTGTTACTAGATTTTCATTTGCAGCATCCACACATTAAAATCCTAATTTTTCTTTAGAACTCACTACTTGAACTTATCAGGTCATTACCCTTTTTGTGTTGTTTTTTTATCGCATTTTTATTAAAGATTAAATTAAGACTCAGATAAGCAAGTATTTAATAATAACGTAAAAGAATGTGTATTTTCTATTGATACTAAACAGTTCAGACTATTTGACTTAGAGATGCGAATTTTAAAAGAAATACATAATTGAAAGTTGGGTTTGTTTATCTTAGAGAGATATATTTTTTTAATTCTAAATAATTAAAAGTCTAAGCTAAAATTTGGGCATTATTCACGATCATTCCTAAAATATGATTACAGAAAATTGATTTCAACGTCATTTTAAAATTAATTTGTCTTTTTAGCGATGCCAGCTTAGTAGCCCTTTGATCTAAAATTTAACAATATTCTTAAATATTTTTGACAATATTTTCAACATTAGTTTTCAGTGTTACCATAAAATTCAAATACATTACTTTATTTTCATTATATATGATGAAAGCTTGTATATACATAAACCGTTTATTGCATGAAGCATATATACTTATGAACATGATTTTTTTCTATTGTTGGTATTAAGAAAGCGAGATTCTGTTACCGTAGTCTGTAACAGGAATTAGAAAGTATATTAACTCAAAATGCAAGTTGCAGTTTGATGGTAAATTATACCGACAATTACATTTCAATGATACAATGGGACTTGCCTTCAATAAAAGCATTTACATAAAAAAAATAAGTGCAGAACTATTACTTATTTGCTGATTAAGGCTTTAATGCATTACTTAAAAACATTTTTTCCATATCATTGTAAATAAACTTACTTAAGTGAAATTCAACTGATATATCAGGGGAACCAACTGATTGTCAAAGACGGCTAGGTAGCAATAATAGTAGAAAAGGTTAGAAATAATGAGATATGCTTTTATTTCATAAATAGAAAAGAGATTTCTTTAATAATAAGCGCATTATAAATAAAAGAATACTGAAAATTTTTGAAACATGGCATACTTTTATAAAAAAATTAATATAAATAATTTAATATTAAATTTTTAGAGTTCAGTATTTATTTCTCCGGAAGAGCAATGGTCAACCACTGACAGAGTTTAAAAGGAAAGCAAGAAAACAAGAAAAAGAGGTTGAGATAAAGTATCTTGAGCTCATATAGTTTCAGAAAGGAATTTGTTTATACAACATTTTGGTCTACTGCATCCTAAGAATAACTGCAGTAAAGTGAAAGCTTTAACTCAGAAATTATAATGAAGCTTGATTTCGAGTGAATAAAAAATAAATATTTTTGAAAAAAAGGATAAATTTTAATTTTGTATATAACCTCTATTTTTAGCAAAATTGGAATAAAACGTGCATGCACAAATTTATTTGCTGATGCGTACTGCATTTTAAAATAAAATCCTACTAAAAACACATCTAAGCGCTTGTTCATACATATTCATAAAAATCTAAATGAATATAAATTAAGTTCAATGAACGGAAAATGCAAATGATTCTTCGTTTAACCGCGTTAAATATTTTCCTATGCTTTGACATATTTAACAACTATTAGAGTGCTTAATATAGCAAAGCATCCATTATTTAGAAGTAATTTAAATGATATCTAAAGGAGTGGAAAATGCTTTAACAAAAGCTTTATATGTTCTCGATTTGGAAATGCACGAATAGATTATATTCTTACTCGGGGAGCAGATGGAATTAATTCTTTCTATTGTATTCTGCTAGTGCGGGTAACAATGAAAACTGGAGAAGTGTCTGCATTATTCAAATTGATACAAAAGAGTTAAATCAGATTGAAATAAAAGTTTTTTGATTGGTGTTCGTATTTTTATGAAGCTGATAATAATATTATTTGAAATACAACATTTAATTCCAATAAATGTTAAATAATGGTTTTTAGATTCATTATGGCATAGAATACTAGTTTTATATTCCAATTGCTAAGTAGAAAACTGTTAATGCATTTATAAAATAATATTCTAATTAATTCAATTTCGTTACAAGTTGTGTGAGGTTATTCCTGAATGCTTTAATTTAATTTAATTACTTCATCTCTCTAAAAATGGAATTTTGTTTTCCTAATTTTCAAAATTTTAAAGACTGGCATAATTCTGCGTTTTTCTAAATCTAAATCTAATCTAAATGGTAATTCAAACTAGTTTGACAATGTTTGAATTACCTTGACTGCATCATTAGTAATTAAAATGTAATTTATGAACAATTAATTATAATAATGATAGTCAGATTTTCAATTGCGAATTCTTTTAACGTATTCCCTCACCAGACAGCATATTATGTAACATAACAAGAAACTTTCGGTATGGTAATTGGTTCTCACTTCCCTGGTGATAAAAATAAGGTGTAGGATGGAGGCGATTCGAATTCGATGACAGGAAATGCCTCTTACAGAAGAGCATTGCATCACAGAAGTCGATTACCATTAGAATTCTGGCATAGTTTCCACCACAGTGTTGTTGTGATAGTTGCTATTCAGTTAATCCAGATACTGTGGCAGGGTAGGGGTGGCTCGCTTCCGCTGTCTTTGTATAGTATTTACCCTTGTTCTATAAATAAGTAAAAAAGATTATCACCATGCATCAGCTTAATATTTTTTAGCATATTGTCGTTGCTTAATGCGAAAACATATGAACATTAAATAAAATATTCTTCTTTCAAGTTTTATGCGAATGGCGGCTGCCTGTCAATTAAATGCTTCGAGAAATGCTGAAACTTGTTTTTTTTAATAATTGCCCCTCTCTGGCGAACATCTGATACTGGTTATGTTTAATTTCCTTTGAATTTCTCAGCAAATTTTGAAGCTTAGAGTCCTCTAGCAATGTATTTTTAATCGTCAGATTGTGAAAGAGAATCACTCGGCCAAATAGTTAAAGTTTTGTTATATAAGCAATTTACATTTGTACAATCCTTTTATATAAATGAACAATCCTACTTCTTTTGAATTCCATGATATCATAATACCATAAAAATTTAATTGTCTACGCAATGGTTTCAAATTGCATACCGCCTTTTGCAATTATGCCATTTCACTTTCCGATCCTTTCTATAAATTGTGAATATAATTCGAAGAATAGTATACCTTAGTTTTCTACAATGGAAGAAAAACACTTGAATAAATAGTCATTGAAAAAAATGAAACTAATTTAACTTTCGTTGCAAAATTAAATCTATTGTTGAAAATTATGTAAAAAGTAAAATATTTTTCAAATATTACGAAAATCAGGAATCTAAGGAAATAATTTCTTTAAAAAGTAATTTTATTGATACTGATTTAATTTCACACACACATACACACAAAATTAAGTGATTTATTACTCTTGATGGCGGTGTGGAAAATATTGTAGTAAGCTGTATATTGATTTAATTTAATACCTTTAACAAAATTGCTTTAAAAAAGGTTCTTAGCATAAAAAGGTAAGACATATATTATTTTTTTAAACAACAAGCAATTTATAATTGTGTAAAAGTTTCTTGCAGTCCGATTAACATTGTAAAGAGCATGCAAGTGAATATATGTGACATTAATTAAAGTTATTAATCCTCTTTATCCTTAATAATTTTGAACATGAACATTCAAATTTGAAGATTTATCTTTTGAACTGAATGAATCAAAAAAATTTTACTATTTAAATATGCATCTGAAATATTAAGAATACATCATTATAGCTTATAACTATATTCCTCATAAACATTAATGATATGCTTTTATAATGAAAAACGTAAAAAATGACCTAATCTTCAAAAAAATACATGCTATAAATAAAACTACAATTCACCTTCGGATAATTTAAACTTAAAATATAAACTTTCCTAATTTTGAAAGTCATTATATATATATATATATATAAAGAATTTTTATGTTGTCTCATGATGAATATATTAGAAATTTTCTGAATAAAGATGCAGACATATTGAATTACAGGATATTTGTCCGAAAGAGATACTGATTTATTCTTACTTTTTTTATAACGAACATATAATGCAAGAATAGTTATATTCTAGTATCATAAATGCGTGAATACTCCGGAATTTATGTTCCCATACCTTAAAATATACAATAAAAAGTGAAGAAATATGCTGTATTTCCTCGTTATACTTTTCATACAGAAATGAAATTTCTGGGAAGAATGCTTCCAAGAAAGAATAATGTTTCGATCTTGTGAGAAATTAGAAATGGAAAGCTGGCTTTTTATTCTTTCCACTGATATCCCGAGGTGATTTTTCTACGCTATCCGTGTTCTTTGATGTTCCAATTTTATGCAGGAGTCGAAAAGAGTTCGGAATGAATTCATGAATACAATACTTGTCTATGTGTATTTCCCTAAAGCATGGCATATATATAAAATGCAACGATTTCGCATTCTTCTCTCTATCAACTGTTGATTTGATTTTGAAGCATCGGCAGATAAAAGCATTTCAACAGGAGATTCTCTAAATTGATTGTTAAGAAGGATATTGATAATGGGTCTGTAAAGAAATCAAACTAAATTTTGCTGTTTATTTTCCAAAACTATTTTTATTCGCTTCGTTCGTTCCATGCATGCTCCCTAAATCGGTACCTAATCTCCATGGATTTAAATCAAGATACTACAATTACATGCAGCAGTATTCTGTAAAAAAATTATAAGAAGAAAAAGAGAAAAAGAAGTAATCAATGTGCTTGAAATTCTAAATTACCACATTTTGAGACTATATTTTAATGATATTTTGAGGAATTCAGATTCAGTTATTTCAAAATGAATTTCGTTCTAATTATAAGTTAATAACAAATAAATTCCCTTGCAATTAGTAATATATTTTTATTTGTATATACAAGGCAAATGATGGGAAAAACAATGAGTATTAAGATTTCCTTAATAGTAAATTTCAAAATATTCAAATCTTTAAAAATTAACCTAGGGACTAAACGTTTCTGATAGATTATTATCGATTTTCCTAAGACATGATCTCTAGTTTAATTAACATGGCATGAGAAGAAAAAAGCAGATGAAGGAAATTCAATAGAATATTTCAAAACTCTCGTAGATAATATATTTAATAAATGTTAAAAATACATGGAAATGATTGAATATTATAGGTCAGATAATACATTGGCAGCAAGTTGTGCTCATAGTTGTGATATAATTTAATGGCGAGATAATGGAATTTTATAATACAGAGTTAAAACCATATAGTTTTATTGTATATTGAAAAAAAATTGAAGTTTATATTTTTAACAAAATTATTTTAATTTTATTTGTTTGTAACTGGATGTGAATAAATATTTAATACATAATTGAAGTCATAATGTTTCTTATTATTTACAAGAATTTCTGCAAAACAACAATATTTTCTCATAACATCTTTTGAATTATTTATAAACAAATGCAAATTTATTATTTGAATAAAAATAACTGTTGATGTGTCTATTTTTCTAATGTTTATAATTTGAATTTACTTTAATGTTAATTGTTTGTAACCGGATGGGAATATATTATTTTATACATAACTGAAGTTATAATTTTACTTCTTATTATTTATAAAAATTTCTACAAAGTAGCAATATTATATCCTAGCACTTTTCATGTTATTTATGGAAATAAACGTTAGATTTCCCATTAGATATTTTGTATGAAATAATAACAATTTGGAATCTTATATATTAAGATATTTATGACAGCTATTTACTTTGTTTATGTTGATAAAACCTGAAATTATATAGTTCTTAGTAAAACTATATTTTATTAAATATTAATAAAATTTATTTAAATACATGGATCTTGAAGAAATGTGATATACCTTTATAAAAATCATATTTCTAATAATCATACTTTTCAATATATGCAGTAACAATAGTTACCTATAAACATAAAAAAATTAATGATTAGAATTTTGAGTATATATATTTTCAAAAAGTAGACATGCGCAAAATAGTAAATAAATAATATTATCCAATAAAAATGTTATATTTTCATAAAGATACTTCCAATAAAAATAACTGCTTTTCAGGAATTTATATGTAATTTTTTTTATATTTATAAATCTTTCAAATGATGAACCTTAGTTGATAAAACTGCCATACGCTTTGAAACCATTTATTAAATATCAAATATCTGATCCTTTATAATAAAAACCTTTTATGCCAAAGTCTTTGGGCATCACGACGCATTTATTTAGAATCGAATATAAATATTTCTCAAATCCTTCGCAATTTAATCATTTTTATTGGCATAAAATGATATGAATCGAGAATATAAGCTCGCTTTCAGGGTTCTTAAAGTTAAAAAAAAATTAAGTTTATAACTTAGCTTTTTTTAATGCAAAACCAAAATAGGAAAAAAAAAATTAGTTTTCCTTTAATACTTTTTTTGATAAAAAGCATCTTTTATCTTTTGGCGTAAATCCGTTTTCATTTCAGAACTCCTTCATGATCTCATTTAGCATCACGTGTTGCATTTTCGCCAGTTTCTATAGAAACACCGAAGAATCGGCATCTAGATTCGATTCGTCGCCAACACGAAAATTCCATTTACTTGCGTAGCATGGTTCTTGACGTTTAAAACGGTTTTTATTTGATTTTTCTCTGATATATAAAAGAAAATGATTTTCAAATTCGTCTCTCTGAAAGAAATTCGTTTATGCGTTTCCTAATTGGCCAGAAATTGAAAGCGATCGAACAGAAATGTTCTACCATCAGAAATGTTGCCACAAATACCAATGACCCAGTAAAACTCTGCTCCGGTTTGCTATTGGAGTGGAAGCTCGTTTTCTGCAATTTATCGATTCGATTCCAGTTGAACCAAATGCAATGCAATGATTGAGTGAGGTGAAATTTACTCAATCGTACTGGAAATCTAGTTCTTGGAGAAAGCGGAGCTCAAATACTCCATCGGATATTAGTACTCATGAAATATTCAGAAGCTTGTAAAATTTGATCGCTACAAGTTTTCAAATCCAGGATCATTTATATGCGTCTGCTTTAATATCTTTGATTTTTTCCAAGAAGTTTTATTATTTGAATGGGCTTTTTTAAGAAAGATGTTTGTCGGCAGTATTTTTCTAAAAAAAAAACATCCACTCAGAATCACAAGTATTCGTTTTAAACATGAATATCTTAACCGGCAAAAATTTTCCATGCGCCTTTCCATTTCTATAGATTTTTTTTTTATTTTTTATTCTTTGAATTTAAATGTAAACGGTTTTATTACATGATACATAGTCAATAAAATGCTAATTAATATGTAATGCATTAAGCATATATTTTTAATTAGTTATATTTTATGAAACAGTCATGTCTTTTTCTTTATAGAAAACAGGATGCCTTAACAAAATAATCTAAAAAGTTACTTAAAAAAATTATGTACCCTCCTGTTACATAACCAAAAGCACATTCAATGTTATTAACATTCTGTAACATATACGTGTCTTCTTTTTAACATTATAGAAAGCCGAATTCTTTTCCGAAGTTTTTGATAAATTTTCATAGTCCAAAATCATGAAATCATGTTTCCTCTGATAACATAACTAAAAGCATAGTGCATGATAAATACTATGTGTGTGTGTGTGTGTGTGTGTGAGTGTGTGTGTGTGTGTGTGTGTGTGTGTGTGTGTGTGTGTGTGTGTGTGTGTGTGCGCGCGCGCGTGTGTGTTTTCACATTAAAGGAAGCATAATAGATTTATAAAATTTTCTAAAGGGTTATTAATTTAAATTCATATTGCTTCCGGTAATACAACCCAAAGTACATTCAATATTATATAGTATTTTTTTTAACATTATAAGTAATATGATGCCACACTGGAATTTTCCAAATGTATATTAATCCAAATTCATGCTATAGGAAGGTGATACAGTAAGAAATTCCTCTTGTATGGAGATCAAAATCAATGAATTTTGATTTATATGTAGTCGGCACATTTCTGAAATGTTAATTTAGAGAGAAAGATTCTAAACTTGCAACAAGCTTATCCAATTGAATCAATGCATTTTATGCCTTTTTAAGACTTTTTTTTATGAAGGGAAACGAAATACCATCTAAATTTTAAGCATATTAGAAGGATCATGTGTAATAACTATAGCAATAGAAATTAGACATTCCATTTTTTTGAATATCTAAACCAAAAGAATTTGATTATTTCATGCATACATTTACTTATTTATCAACCAGTTTATTGCTAAGGATGAAAATGAAAATTATAATCCTATATCCGGCAGTTCTGTTGGCATTTGTATTACAAATTTCATATCACAAAAACAAAGCAGAATTATTGTCCATTTTAATTCAAAAGCATACATTATTATCTTACAATATAAAAACAAATATATTCGAATAATTTTCATCTAAAGAGCTAAATATGAATTAATAACAGAAAACTCTAATATCTATTCATAAACTGCATGAGGAATATTAAAATATTCTTGTTTCTTTTTTAAAAACTCTTTATGTCCTTCCATGTTTAAAAGTATGGATTGGGGATAGAAAGAATGTAAGCAAGTTATCCATTTCAATGACTTATGTCAAGAAACGACACCATTTTTTACAAGCCGTATCTTATACTCTCTGAAATTAGATTTTTAAAAAATGGATAATTGGGGGAAAAAATGTTGAATTTTTCCAATTCATCTCCCCCCCTCCAAGATATTTTATCCTCTAAATACCTAAATTTTTATCCCAAATCATCTTATATCCACATTTTGCCTAACATCTTTCATTTTAATTGTAAATGAATGAACGATAAATACCAACATTTATAACTGTAAAAGAATGTCAGCATTTCATTTTAAACGAGCCAAGCATTTATAATAAAATATTCTCTACATTTCCACAAGCTCATTAATTATAAATGTGCTCATCATTTATGTACGGTTTGCTTATGCTACTTCCCATCAATACGGGCATCTACAGCTCTTTTGAATTTCTTTGTGGCGTTTCATAAAATTTAAATTATCTTCCGCCAAATTTCTACTACGCCTCCGCAATAAACAAACCCTGCATTCAGAAAGCTGCATACGCAATTCCAAAATAAGACAATACACTATTGATCAGAACCCGGCAACTTATTCCCATTGCTTCGAATCCTCCTTATCCGCAACGACCCCATATTTTATTTAAGGGCTGTGTTATGGGACTTCTTTCGATCTCCTATTAGAGAAAATTACTTGCCATACATGTCCCGCCCACCCAACAGCTCACAACATTTCTCGCCTAATTGAATGGAAAGGGAAGCCTTAACAATGTTACAGATTAACAACTGCGCCGCCACATAGCAGGCAGTAGGTAACAGGCTCGTCGGAGGCATTTTCTAGATTGCAACAGGTTTTGTTTACTTCTCTTAAGCACTGGGTTCTAGAAAATCTACTGGCATCAGTATATACACCTTTCGAAATGTAAACTATCACTTCCTCCCCTTTAAACCCTATATTTACTGAATTTCAAAGTTTTTTTTTAAAGTGTGCTACTTTTTTGAAAATAATTTAGGTGCGAATTAACAGCTAATTATAAGCCATTACTCAGGTCATTATTTACATGGAAAGTAATTTCGAACTTAGAACCCTAGACAAGACATTATTGAAGTACGAATTTTATAATTATAAAATAATATTGCTGTGCAATATTTGGAATTTTAATGGATAACTAATTATAATATAATATTGCTGTCTAATATGTGGAATTTTAATGGGAATTTGAAAGATAATCGAATAATTCTGTGCATGCTATAATAAGTGAGTGAGAATCCTATATGAGAATACACATGTATTTCTCATATAGGATCATATGTATTTTATTATGTGAAAATAGTCTTTCGGTATGTTTGTATTGTTAATCTAAATTTATGTTGTCTAAAAATAGGATATCTATTATCTAAAGTATTGTAATACTAAATCTATGGTCAAATCTATCAGCAAAATATAGCTACTAAAAGATATCTTTCTGTACATGTACTTTGTTTATATAGAGGTAATGCTGATAATAATAAGCATTTGTATCAGCACTATCACTACATCCTATTTTTAGGCAACATAAATTCTACTTTGGAATGTATCTTGCAATTTGTAATCATGGTAAGAGGACAAGGACCGCACTGCATGTAATTTTTAGAATAATTATTAGCTTTTCTATTACAGCTAATCAGTTTCAAATTTTTAAAAGATTTTTCTGAAAAAAAGTGTACAGTATAAAATATGGACTTGTAAGTTGAATAATTTCAAATTGATATAGCTTGCATTTTAGCGATTTTTTTTTGCTGCATTTAAGAATATAAATCAGTTCATTTGCCATAACGCAAAGAAAAACCATTTAGAATGCGATCTCAATCTAGTAAAAATGCTAATAACGTTTTCAATATTTTTGTCAAAATTTAAACATTTAGAAATACCATTTAGAAATCCTTCAAAATACTTATCATTAAAATTCTCTAGAAAGTTCCTGCATGACGACTGACAGTGGTACTGTAACTACAGTCGGGTCTTATGTTCAGTATAAGAACATATTATCCGGACAGAACATACTTCACTCGATTACTTTGTTTCATGTTATGAACTTTCAAGTCATTGAAAAGTAGCGTCATTAAAATTTCATTTATAAAGGAATGGTTGCTGCTATCAAAAGATAGTGAATAATTTTTGGTTTTCTAAATATAATTTTTTATAATCCCTACTTTAAAAAAAATCCTTATAAATGATGATAAAACACTTTCTTCCAAAACGCCATATTTAATTTTTTACATAGTTAGGAACATTAGCAATAATAACAAATCCTGCATTTAAATACAGTGAATCAGAATTAAAATTTATTTTATTTTTCACATGCTTAGTGCTGCAGTTTTCTCATTGCAGTCGAATTATATTTCATATTATAAAAATAATATAAAAAAGTGAGCTGTAAAAATGTACAAAAGCATTACATAAAGATAATATTTTCTTCTGAATATAAGATTAATCTTTTAACGTGAGCTAAGGTATTACATAAATTATAATATTATGCCAAGAATTTAAGAATTCATACAAAAATGTACATGCATATGTATTTTTAACATGTGTAGGAACATTACATAATGATGATATAAATACATAACTACTTAGCATAATTACTTAGCTCAATGCTGAATTTAGAAGATTGTTTATTTAATCTTGCCCGGGATATTTTAAATATAATTTCAGCAAAAGGGTTAATTTACAAAAAAAAGCGATTAATTAATTCATTCAGTTATTTTTTTAAATAGTTCATTGTGAGCTAATCTTTCTATTTCATGAATAAGTAATTAATCATGTTAACAAATAATTTAAAATTTAATTACTTTATTTTATGGAATACGTAAAAATTATTTGATACTATAATTTTTTATTATAAGTGAGATCTGTTAAACGTTTAGAAAATAGGCAGCTACTCATAAGTTAAGAAAAAACAACTATATCACTATAATCATCCCGAATTTATTACATTCGAATATTCTTTTAAATTCCCAATGAGTTTCTCTTTGAGCCTTTGTTATTTAAAGATTAAATATTGACGCAGTTATTTCACATTTTATAAAAGCATCGAAATAGTCCAAATATATTTTCTAATATCGGAGAAAAATGTTTCATTTTTGCATAGTGCTTTTGGTGCAAAAATACATAGTTATTTATCTTTGTCGTATCTATATTTTTTTAAATCTTATGTGAATATGCTCTACTTTTAATTACAAAAATCTACTATCTTTAATTAAATGCATGTATCTCACATTTTCCTGATAAATTAGTAATCTAGAAGCAACGTTACAAACTTTCTTAATGAAATACTACAGATGCAATCTTTGGTATTTAATAAATACTTTACTTGATATTCAATAACTTTGGATCTTTCTGGCATTTCATTATCAGTTCTTAGTTCATTTATTTAATATTCTTCTCACATTTAATGTCGTTTATCCATTAAATGAATATTCATTTTTCCTGTAATATTGGTTGAGAAAATTGAGAGAGCTACTAAAAGTAAACAAAAATAAAATTCTTTGCCGAGTGAATAATTTTGATCCGTTTAGGTTTTCCGTACTTTTTTGTTTGTTTCATGAACATTCTTTCTCAACAAAATTAATATAGTCTGCATAATAAATTTAGCATTGTTTTCTGGTAAACGAAATAATAGGAAAGTTCATTAAAAAAAACTCTATGAAATACTTTCGATATTACCCAAAAGCTTTTTCATCACTCTTCTTTATCAATTTATGGTGGGAATAAAATATTTTAATACTTTTAATACTATAAAAAATGTTAAATATTCTTTTTTGTAATGTAAATTATTTAATATATTTGGTGTTAATTATCAAGATTACACATTAGTTATATTGGTTCGGGGGATAAAAAATTAAACACCCTCGTAGTTTGCTGAACTGAAAATTCATTTTTAACCTTAATTTTTTTCAGATTTTTCTGATATTATTATAAATTATTTTCATATTAATTTTTAAACACATTATTAAAATATTTCTTTGTTGATGTTTGATGCTTACAAGAGGCTAACGTTTAAAAAAGATTTTATGATCCATTTGAATGTATTTCTTGTAATTTAGATAAGAATAGCTCCTCTCAATAATGAAGTAGCTCTTTATTCTCCCAGAATAAAGATCTGTTTCATTATTGAAATCGTAATTTTTTTTTTACCACAAAGCCAAAAAGCTAGGTAATTTCAAAAATATTTTCCGTATTTCAACGAATTTTGCATTTCCGTCAGATGATTATATGTATCATTTGATCGACTAGTTAGAAAAGATTCTATGCAGTTAAAATACGTGAAGATCATAAGTCACCTTTTAACATGCTCTTGTGTTGACTAATATCTTTTTAATATATCTTTATAATATCTTTTTATTTTGTGAAATCTCTATAACCAGATTTTATCAGTGATCTTTATAAGTAAGATTGCATTCTCTTATTAAAGATTTATGTAAGTGATTCTGATTCTTAAGTTCTAAAGAAGTGCAGCGATGAATTTATTAGGAGTTGTGGCATCAAGAGGCTTATATAATTTTCATTAAAATCTTTATGTAAATGATATCAAAAATGGACAATCATACACATAATTACTTTTAAGGAAACACTTAATAAATTGAATCGATATGTATTTATTATAGATTTCAGTTACAGATGATGCTGTTGAGTGTCGTCTTCTATTGATGTAAGCCTTGCTGTACTTGTGTGGCAGACAACGGAAGGTACCGCTGGAAAGCACCGGGATAACCTAATAATTTACTTCCAATTTAAATTTACTGTACAAAGTGCATATAATTTAAAATAATGTTTAAGAATAAATGAGTGAAAAGGTAATTTATAAATTTATAATCGACTGGACCATGTATACAGCAATATTCACACTTCCGTAAGAAAATTAATTTCCGGAAAATTTTGAATGTAGTAGGACATGCTTACATTATGATTTGTTTGTTTATATAATTATTATTTACTGCTTTCAAAGTGTTTAAAAAATTATTTGCCTCCAGAAAAATATAAAAATCAGCTCCGATTTTTATAACAACTAAGTTACTCTACAAACTATCATATCTTAATTTTTTCTCCATTACTCAAAACATCTTCGTAAAATAGAGTAAATTTTCTGTATGTAATGAAATATTTTTCTCTATTCTTTATTTTATATACTTATACTTTAAGCACATCATTTTCTACTTTCAAAGAAATTATTAATGATTACCCAATTATTTCCATAATGCTGAACTCAGAAATAATTAGTGATTCTATTATACACTCTGGCATTCTAGTTTCTACGAATGTTTCTCCTAATTTTAATGCTTTCTCATAAAGTATTAAAGAAATTAAATGTCAGAAATATGCATAAATAGAATTTTAATGAGTAGCAAATGTTACCAAGGTTGTTTCAGCGAGTTATTATTATAGTTTATTATTATGAGCAGTAAATATATAGATTTATGATTTTAAATTACATTTCTAATCAAACATAGTTCACTGTGCTGGAAACAATAAGGGAATGTTCTTTATTATTTGCTTAATAAGAGGCCATGAAATACACATTTGAGTGTTTAATTTCGTTTATTTTTGCCTTTTATTTATTTGTCTGAAATATTTATGATTGCATAATGCTCTTCTGTTATGATAACTTCTGCTCAAAAGTAAATAAATATAGGAATATGTTATTTATTAGTTTCTATTTCTATAAACAATTTTTAAAATTCATTTTACATTCATAAATAACAAAGAATGGAAATTTGACTCTAGAAATATAAAATCAATCACGTTGAAAAGTTTATTTTTGTAGAAAATTTCGATTCTTTTTTAAACTTTTATTTATTTATTCCGATTGAATTTAGTTTTTACGTTAATTCTATGGCAAATTATATTCATCTTTATAATTGCATAATTTCTGTTAATTCCATTTTACACTTTTAAATGGTATTTTCTAAAATTCTATGATAAAATTTCCCTAAGAAAATGTGATAAATCAAAATCTTAGCCTAATTTTTGATAATTTTATCTATTTTCACAGTATGTTCTGTGATTTCTGAATTACAAAATAAGGCATGTATATAAATAAAAAAATAGCATTTGTTTTAATACTTAAAAATACGAAATGAATTGAAATTGTATATTACTTATCAGTCGTATCGAAGTAATTAAAACAAAATTTTAAGGCAATCATTGGGTGACTATGATATATTTTATTTAATTACTTCATGTAAAGTAAACTAAAAATTATACTCGATCTAAAAATTACCTTTAAAAAAACCTGTCCTTAACGCTCAAAGTAAGGAAACATACCTATGCATTTTCTAATGTGGTTGAAATAATTTATTTCCGAATATCAAATGTAATAATAATCCCAAATCTTCTTAGAGATAATTACATTTTTTCAGAAATAATTATTTTTCTGAACATTAAGAAAGTAGTTCATTCATTAAACATTAGTTTTAAGTAAATATTTAATCGTTACGCAGTAAGTTATTTCGCATTAATATATATATTTTTAAATTTTATGCGATATTTTTAAAGTTTTTTGGACACTTGCTAAAGATTTATTTAGACTCTTATCGTCAAAATAAACTCCATTTATAAGAAACTTTCTTAATTAAAACTAATGTGGCGTAATTAAAATTTAAATGCATGAGTTGTTCTTTCATGAAACAGGATCAACTGGTTAAATCTTCGGTTTATTTTTCACTAGATTAAAGCGAATAATGTGTCTCCCGGGAGTAAAGTTTCATTCCACTGATTTAAATGAGGCGATGCTTTTCAAAATTTTCACATGTAGGTTTCCTTAGACTGTCTTTGTATCAATCAGAAAATGTCTTTGTGTGTGTGTGTGTGTGTGTGTGTGTGTGTGTGTGTGTGTGTGTGT